>JAZHYW010025556.1:0-131793 GCA_037355805.1 Ixodes ricinus | reverse complement strand
TAAAGTGTGCGACAGAACCCTGTGACGGAATGCCTTGAAAACCAATTGTGAACTCTCCTGTTCGCAGGGCCAACTTCGTTGGAGGTTCGTAGATGTGCTGAATTCAGAGAAAGATTGTTTCTAACATATTGTTCCTTACTTTTTGACGGTGCAGGCGATCCTTCGTGATATCAAGACCGTCCGGATTTCACCCGTCCAAGTTTGTTTACACGGCCCCGGGTATGGCGGTGCCTCATTCGCCCGGCAAGGTATACAGTACAATGAAGTTACGGAACGCAATAACCTTGAATAACTTATGCGCTCAAGGAGAGTGAAATCAGCTGTTTGTAGTGGCCGGGCCTTATAAACGGAGCTCACAAGCTCTGCACGAGGTGGATAGTTAGGTCGGGACTGGAACTGGTCACCATTACTTTCCTTACATAACACTGTGCCTTGAAAGCCAACCCCTTTTTTAGTTGCTCGCACGACACGACTCTGAAGTGACGATTAAGTGACCGAGTCGACAGTACATACTGATGCTGCGTTGGCGGTCTGTACATTTTTCAAGGTATAAAGACGAAAGAGGTCATCTGTATCGTAGACAGTGGATTTCATTAATCCTCCAGGGCATCGAACTGAAAAGAAAACCAAACATCAGAAAAAAACTTCAATTTGCGTACAAACCGGAATCAAACCATAACATTATAATTTTTTTCATTCTAGAAAAAACTTGAACTGGAAACCGAAAAATAATCTTTGAGGTTTCCAGTTCAAGGGGAAAATTGGGAGCGTGAAACACACAGAAGTTTGACGAAGTGTGAAGAAACTTTGCCCAAATCGTATAAGGTCTTAAATATTCGTAACACAAAGATGTAGTGGTGCCACCAATGACTCGCTTTGGGGTGGTGGCCGGCCTCGTACCTGAAAGTTTTTCTCCTGCTTTCGCACAGAGCCTCTACCGTGTAAAACTGCGTAGGTTGCACAAAGTAACCTGCAGGTCCCTTGTCTGCAGGTTTGAAACCCGACAAAGGCACTTCACTGGGGCGTTGTTCATAACCCTAGCTGTTTTTGAATGCAAGTTGCCCGATCTCCTCGTGCTAGTGGCTGGTTGGGGAAAGGCGCACAAAAAGGAACCTATTGCGCGATGTAACGTTGCAAGCACGGTTGTGCTTATTACCTTACGTTTTGCACCCAATTCCCTGAAAGTAGAACACCTGAAGGGCCAGTGACAAAAAGTTTACATTTTACAATTCAAAAGACAATAACATTGAAGATGACATAAATATTGTTTCTTTTACGCCATTGTTTATGTTATCGTACTTCGAATCGTAAAGCACCAAGGTATTTATGCTTTTCTAGAGTTTACGGAAACACGAATAAGAAGGTCCCAACATTAAAAAAGAATATTCGTGACTAGTAATCTCGAGACTGTCGCTCAGGGCTTCCCTCGCTCTGTTTTCTGCAGTCGTATGCAATGATAACAGTATAAACTCTTCATAAAAGAAAAAAAAAAGATGGAGGTTTTGAGGAGTATTGAGCTGTTGGGCACCAGGGCATCAAACGGAAAAGAAAACCAAACATCAGAAAAAAACTCCCATTTGTGTGCAAACCGAAACCAAACCGAAACATTATAATTTTTTTCATTCTGGAGTGAAACCGAAAAATAATCTTTGAGGTTTCCAGTCCAAGGGGAAAAGTTGGGTACGTGAAACATACAGAAGTTTGACGAAGTGCGAAGAAACTTTACCCAAATCGTATAAGCTCTTAAATATTCGTAACACAAAGATGTAGTGGTGCCACCAACGACTCACTTTGGGGTGGTGGCCGGCCTCGTACCTGGAAGTTTTTCTCCGGCTTTCGCACACAGCCTCTACCGTGTAAAACTGCGTAGGTTGCCCCAAAGTAACCTGCAGGTTTCTTGTCTGCAGGTTGGAAATCCGACAAATGCACTTTTCTGAGGCATTGTTCATAACCCTAGCTGTTTTTTTAATGCAAGTTGCCCGATCTCCTCCGGTTAGTGGCTGGTTGGGGAAAGGCGCGCACTGAAAGCGACACCGACTCGTGAGAGGCAACACTGGATCGGCACTTGATCCATTATCGTCAGTATCCGCTTGCATTTTAAAGCAACTAATATCTCCGCTTGTTTTCTTATTTTTCTAAGAAGGAAAGCGCAAAGAACCAGCTATGCAAAATCAAATCTGGGTGTTTTACAAGCCAAACCAATGACAAGCATTTGGAACACCTCAGCAGATGACTGAGGATTAATTTGGACCACCTGGGGATCAGACGTGCAACAGAAAGCTTGATTACACGACCTTCTCCACAATAAGCCTTTGTCAAATTACGGGCACCTGGGCCGGGATCAGAACCCGCCACCTGGTGTCTGTAGGCCGGTGCCTTGCCTTGGAGCCACTGAGGTGCCAAAGAAACCGGCAGTGTAGTGAGCCTGATGCACGACTGGTCATTACCTGATCAGCTGTATCTTGGGGGCCGGGGGACCTGCGAGCTTGTCTGTTTGCATGCTCCTTGACCTTGACCTCTGTCGAATGCTGTACCTGCGTGCAGTGTTTTCTCTGCCCCACGGGCCATCCCACTGGAAATAAACGCCCAGAGCTACTACAACCTTTCGTGAAGCAAGATTTCTTGCCTTGGCGACTTAGTCTGCACTCATCATCTTGTATATTTCGTTGTCTCATGCCAGCATCTCATTTAGGGGTATTCAATCGCATTGCTTCCAGTTCGCAAAGAGGTAGCAATTCCTGATGCACACCGGACTGCCTCAAGTCTTGTCGCTGAACCGTCCAGCCAATTCAAGGCTTGTTTCATAAATCATGATAAATAACGAGAAGTATCATGAGAACCCGGTACCGAGAAGAAAGTAGTGTTTATGGCACAAAATAAAATGCGCAGCGTTTTTAGTCAACTTTGTAGCACTTTCACGTTTTTTCCAGATGAGTCCTTAAAAACTTTATTTCAAATTGTGGTATTTGATCTCGTTCCTCGAGATTCAAAAACTTAAATTAGAATTCTTCGAACATGAATAGCAAAGAAATTCGAAGTTTTCAAACTTTTCATTTTCAATTTGTAAAGAGAGTTGGAATCTTCAAACCTGAACTTTCAGAAACTTGACCTCTTCAAACTTTTCAAATTCAAAACACAGCAGGGTTTGAGATTTGTGAACTTTTCAAATTCAAACCTTACCTCCTCCAACCTCAGCAGGTTTGTGACATCCCTAGTTATGATTTTATCTAGTCAGCTAGTTGGGCTAAATGGATGTAGAAGTTGCGACAGTAGTTTTTCCGTCTGCTGCTAAGTTTCCAACGTCTAAAAATAGCTAACGACACAGCACCGTCTGAAACCACCACGCTGCAGTGACGTTATTGAGTAGATATCGTCGCTCAGAATAAAGCAGTGGGGAACACGTTTGGCTGGACAGCAAATTCGCATGTCTAGACATTGTACATACGCTCAGATGGCATCATAAAGTATATATCTGTCGTATTACCTACATCTGGCCCACAACGCACTCATTGTTATACATTTCTAAATGGTGTTTTTCGTGCACATTCACCCCTGGGAGAGGTTCATTCTCCGGTCTTAGACAACTGAAGGAAGTTCTGTGCCTTACTAACTTTGTGCTGCTGCGTACCCTTTGACAAAGAAATTCCCTAGCCACTGGCGTCACAAGGGGGGGGGGCGGACCGCCCCGGGTGCAGCGCTCAGGGGGTGTCGCGGCGGGCCACGCGAGAGCGGGGGAGGGGGGTGGAGTCGCGGCGGGCCACGGGAGAGCAGGGGGGGGGAGTTGCAGTGGGCCACGCGCGAGGGGGGGGGTATTATTGACATTCAGGAGAGAAACAATTTAACTCGCCTCACTTAGACACGGTACAGGCTGTAACGTGGGTCCGCTTCACAGAATCGTTTTGTTCTGAAAAATGAAAGCCGTTTACAACTCCCTGTAACGTCGAATTAGAGCGCAGCTCTTGAGGAGGAGGGGAAGGCACGGGGGGGGGGGTCACATGGCCTGGGGGTCACGTCACCTCGAGGGGGGTGGGGGGCGGAGAAAATTTTCCGCTAAATTTAGCGGGGAAAATTTTCTGCTAGATTTAGCGGGGAAAATTTTCCGCTAGATTTAGCGGGGAAAATTTTCCGCTAAATTTGGCGGGGAAAATTTTCCGCTAGATTTAGCGTGGAAAATTTTCTGCTAGATTTCGCGTGGAAAATTTTCTGCTAAATTTAGCGGGGAAAATTTTCCGCTAGATTTAGCGGGGAAAATTTTCCGCTAGATTTAGCGGGGAAAATTTTCCGCTAGATTTAGCGGGGAAAATTTTCCGCTAGATTTAGCAGGGAAAATTTTCCGCTAGATTTAGCGGGAAAATTTTCCCGCTAAATTTAGCTGGGAAAATTTTCCGCTAAATTTAGCAGGGAAATTTACCCATCATGCACCGCGCGGTTACGGGGGCAACGCCGACGGCGACGCCGACGACGCTCAAGCCGGAAACGGGCGCCTAAGAGCTGCGCTCTAAAAAGAACCTCCGATTATGCCTGTAGTCTCCTTATTCACTGCCAACATAAAAACGTGGCTTGCTTTTGCAATGCAAACTATAGAGACCGACGTAGGTAGAATGTCCCCTTTCGTCTAACTTGCAAGTATGCACACATCACGTCTTGGTCAACGCAGGGCTAGGGAAGAGAGTTGAGATACACAGCCCTGTAAAGACAATGTTGCATTGCTTTCATTTTTTTTTAGTCTCCATGTGTAGATTTGTGTGGCATGTAGACTAGCTTGTTTGACTGTTCAATTGTTTTTGGCTAATGTATTTATACTCTTGTCATACCAGCTGCCATGGCGATGGGCTACTCTCCGACGGGAGTATGCACACCTGAAAGAGACCTGGCCCCATGAGCATCACAGCTACAACATTGCTGCCACAGTAGAACTAGATACAATAATTAACGGCTTATTCAATGACCAAGTGGTGACAAGGGAATCTCGTGGCCACCTTCAGCAGGTAGGTTTGTCAACAAGGTGGCAGATTTCACTCTTTGTTCAATCCCTATGGTGCTGTCACTGCCATTCAATGAAATAGAATGAGGAAGGAGGTACTGTAGAAGCCTTGAATCAATGTTTTTTCAACACTCAATTTTGATGAACCTAAATATTGGGGACATCAAGCGTCGCACAAAAATTCCAAACAATATTTGATATCTACAAAACCATGCTGCTAAATGCGAATTGGTTTTCTCAACTTAATGTGCGGGTTATTGCAGAACCACCGTGCACTTCAACAGATATTGAACACAAGCATGATGTTGCACTGCTTTGTCATTTAATGGCATCACCTATCGCCATCCCACACCTTCGTTTCATGTGCTGTGTGTCGTCATGGATAAAGGGTTTGTGGCTATTTAGTTCAGTTGTAGCTCATGAGGGAATTAAATGTATCTCATTTCCTTCCAGCGGGACCACTGTGAATCCTGTTGGAGAAAAATGAGATGTCTGGCTCCTTCCTGGGTTATGGCAGAGCTAAATCGCCACAAACCTAGACGACACGGGTTCTGACCTGGCCTATGTACAGTCGCACAACTGGTATACTCCGTTCACCCCTAAGCTGACGGTGCATTGGAAGCTATGTGCTTGCTGGACCAGTTGTACGCCCATCATTTGCCATCTGATCACACTCCCCCGCCCACATCCATGCGCCAGGAGCAGGGTCCGGTGATGAGAGGAAGGCGGTCGATAGGTCCAGTGAATGTGTAGCTCCCACCCCACTGTCAGCTTGGTGGTGAACAGAGCATAGGAAACAGCTCATTACATTGCATTAGCACTAAATGACAGAGAGCAGGTTTATATGATTTGTAGGCTTATATGAGGCCTCTTATTGAGTGCCACATTGGAGACCTGTGGCCAGAATCAATATATTTGGGATCGAACCAGCAATAATTAACTGGATTGATTCCCACCGAACAAATTGAAGCCAAAGTGTGGAAAGCAACGGTAATGTTGCAAACCCTCTGCCAGCATATTCGGCTGTAGCTCACAGTTCTGTTTTGGGGTCAGTCTTGACATATATAAATGGCATACTACACAGCACACCTCCAGAAATACAGGTCGGGCTCTGGGGACGATTGTATTATTTACTCACCGATGAGCACTTTGGATAAGCAAGCATCATTAAATAGGTATGCTAACCACATAAAGGAATTGTGTGTAATATTTTCAAGGTGTCAAAGTCTATCACATAGATTAGGGGTGGCCAAAGTGACATGGGGTTAGAGCCGCAGACAAAACAGCAAAAGTTCAAAGAGCCACAGGAAAAGTAAAAAAATAGAGGCTACTTAAAAAAAAAAAAATTATATGTAGGGAACAGTGCTTTCCAAAAAGGACTAGTATCATTGTTGACTACAACAAATAACACCAAGCAGCAGAACGTTACTTTAACTGCTCAGCAAAAATGAAAGCTTCGGTTGGTTCGCTAGCCAGCCACTGCCCCTGACGCCCGTTATGCGTATACAGCTCGAAATTTTTTTCAGAACTATAAAGGAAACAGTGTCACTGGACACATTAATGTGTCAAAGACCAGTCCAGCTGTATCTACGTAGTGTAATACAAGGCTGCCAAGTCTGTGAGCTTTTTTTAAGTCTAAAGTCTGACTTTAGAACACAGGAGGGGTAGGTGGGCACGCTCACCCGAAACCAGCGAGCCGCACTTGGACCCACGATGGGCCGCATGCGGCTCGCGAGCCGCAGTTTGGCCACCCCTGATATAGACTAACCGGATTTTTATTTATCAAAGTTTACTGCAAGGTAAATATCACATCTGCATTCACCAAGTTCCCTTTTCTTTCACATATATATATATTTTTCTAATTCATGCTTTGTTGTGCACCTTTTCACCCTGGAATAGTGCTTTACCCTTAAAAGGATAGTGAACAGAAATTTCGAGCTTACAAAACAAGGCTAGACGGATAGGCGGGACGCTGCAAAACCCCAAAACAACATTCATACAGCGGTATCTACTAACGGATCGCTGTATTTTCGGAAAAGAAGTGCGCGAGTGAACACGGCCAACGAGACCAGTCACGTCAGGATTCCCATTCCCTCTCCTTCTCGCTACGTCCCTTCGAGCTAGTGAACCAAAGCAAGGAGGAGAGAAGCGAGGCCGCTTCCCCTCATTCCGAAATGCTGCTGGAGGACAATGACGTCAAAGACCTCGCTTGATCGGGCCCTTCTTATCCAAAAGTGCGGCCATCCGCTTGAGATATTGATGTACGAGTCATGTTTTGGAGTTCCTAGCGTCTTGTTCAACGCTCATGCATCCTTATTTTGCGAAATCCAAATTTCGGTTCGGTATCCCTTTAATGGGGCACTAAAGCGTGTTTTGAGAGTCTCGTTCTATGGTCATGCCTCAACTATACGAGCACTAATCATCCTAAAAAACCAGAAATTACATTCATTTGCGGCCAATTCGTATCTTAAGAAAGTGATCAAAGTTCCAGACACTTACCGTCGTCGCAGAATGACAGATGGCGCTACCGAACCTTGGTGAATACGGTCGAACAACGGACGGCGCGTGTCAGCCACTCGCGAGCGATGGGTTCCCGCGTGGACGAGCACGACTGGTCGGCAGCTCGTCCATGGTGGACCCCATCGCTCGCGAGTGGCCGACACTAGCCGTCCGTTGTTTGACCGTATTCACCAAGGTTCGGTAGCGCTATCTGTTATTCTGCGACGACGGTAAGTGTCTGGAACTTTTATCACTTTCTTAAGATACGAATTGGCTGCAAATGAATGTAATTTCTGTTTTTTTAGGATTGTTAGTGCTCGTAGATTGAGATGTAACAATAAAACGAGGATCTCAAAAAGCACTTTAGTGCCCCTTTAAGACAAGGCTGCACTGCGGCAAAGCGACATATGCAGAATTGCGATGCCTACTCCTCGGGTGTAGCTTCTCGGCAGTGCACCAGTGCGTGGTGTGAGAAGCGCACTCAACGGAGATAATTAGACTGCCCGAACATACCACGTACAATGAGAGATATCACGAAACATCCGAGTACTGGGTCATGCTCGGTCTGTAAATCGAATCAAATCACACATTATTCTAAGCAATAACCGGAAGTTCTGAACGATTCGCACAATGTTACAGAAACATTCTGGCAGTACTGCGACGCCTGAACTATTAGTTTCGGTAGTTATAAAGTGAAATTAACTTTTGGTGCAGTGTAGGCATAAATTCATCACATTTTGGTGAAATGTAGCAGGGTAAGCACTTTGGCGGAGCATACACATCAATGCTTTTCCCTTTGGAAGGCATTCTTGCACATTCCGATCCAAATTTCCCATCTCCAACTTTCTTCCTAAGGTAGCATGCAGCAGGACTTCAAGGGATAACTTGCTGGTTGGGAAGTAACTTTGTGGCTAACTTATTTACTGTGCCCCACTCCTCTCCGTAATGCCTTCGGGCCCTGAGAGACATAACAAATGAAATGAAATGAAAGGACTCCTGAAAAGAACAAAAAATGTTTTTTTTTAAACAGTCTAGTTGGGACACATGTTAAAAAAATGTTTTACGCAAAAAAAAAAAGTTTTTAGAGCAATATTGATTGCGAGAGATTTAATTGAAATTGTGCGCGAAGTCTATAACGTCACGGTTCATTCCAAAATGACCATCTCGGTCGTGAAGGTGAAGGCGATCGACCTCTCCTCCAAGCGCCTGAAATGCCGAGAAAGAAAACAAGTGGTAAGGACGTGACTGCCGACTAAATTGCATCTCGCGCCGTCAATATTGCTCTAAAAAATCTTTCTTCACGTAAAATTTTTTTGACACGGGTGTCCCGATTAGATTGTTAAAGGGAAGATGAGGCACTTCTGCATTTGAGAAAAAACACTTGAATTGCGTTTGTTTGGCCTTTAGAATAACAGATATCACAATTTTGTTTCAATGCGACGTGCCGGAGAGCCATAAGAGCATATTCGAAATAGGGCTGAAGCCCCGCCTCCCTAGCCTTGGGCAGCCAAAAGATTCGTTGATGATGTCACGTACAGCGACTGTCTTTCTCATTTTCTCGTGTTTAACAATACTTGCGTAGCAAACGGTTTGGGTATTCGGGTTCACGGGGTAAAAATACAATAGAATTCACTTCTAACTCATTTTTCTGAAGAACCTCCGTAGCTTCCCTTTAAAAAAAAACATTTTTTTTTCAGTGGCCCTTTAATAGGGCATCTCCCACTCCCACTCAATGCATTGATCAGGATGCACCCAGAACAAGCATAGTGACCTACAATCTGTCTTGCATACAGCATGTTTCATATCTCCATGTTTGAATTTCCTTTTCTGCACATTGGTTCAAGAGTGGCTTGGATTGACTGCTTGGTCTTTCTTTCCCCATCAGGCAGGCAGTCTACAGTACTTCAAGCATCTGCAATGCTACACAGTAGAGGGAACGTGCCAAAGGCCTGGTTGATGGGCAGGATCGGGTTGCACCATAGAGTGCTACGCAATCGACCTCTGGGAAGCAAGCGTCTGCATGATCAAGTGTGGTTTCTTGGCAGATGAATGCCTGCAACACTCGTGTTCATCAACATATGTGGTGAATGTCTCGAGAAATATTTCCCGGATGCAAGACCCCAAACTGCACCTGGAACTCTGACGTAGCTTGTGCATGCTCATTTGATTACCTTCTGAAGACTGTGCCTAAAAGAACTGTTGGAGAATGGTGGTTGGGATGAAGGCGCTACAAGATGCGTCATAGGAGCTGCCATTTTTTGGTGCAGATTGTCTCGATCCCGGTGTGGCTCGTCCTAGAAGTTCAAGCAAAGAGACCGAGCAGAGGGGGTAAAATGTTGTTTTTGTCGCAACGTCCCCAACTTCGGGTTCTTTGAATCTCCCTCGACTGACATGCTAGTGAGCCGCAGCAGAACAGGCATCTGCGGTGCCCGCGTTCCACTGCTGTAACACTGCCAGGATCGAGACCAGGGGTTCATCCATGATTGTCAATCTGGGAAGGTGTTGCTAATTCTGGGAAAGGCCTCCCGAGGGGTGTATAGCATAGATTTGTGTACTTTGAGTAGAAAATTCTTATAGCGTCGTCCCACTAAAGCGACAAACGCCGAATTTTGTCCGGCGACACCACAAAGCTTTGTGTCGCTGATGCTGTTCCATTGCAACGACCAACACCTGCGACAAGCGCCGACAAACCATCGACGACGGACGAGTTCTTATTTGTCGTTGAACTTGAAGCGCAGCAAGCAGTCCCACCGAGGAACATCTCTTGGAGACAAACTTAATTTTCTCGCCCGCTTGTGCCTTCGGTTGCTGTCTTCCTCAGCCTCCTTCTACCATTCCTCCCGTGACTCAGTCCTTGGTGGCCACTGATCGTTCCCGCTCCCGCAGTCTCGATTCCTGGATTGCTCATAGTGGTCGCGGGCGCGGCTTGCTTGCTAGTGGTCGTGTTGCGAAAGGGTATTTGCTGTGGCTGGTTTTGCTTGCGAAAACTTGGTCCGCGAGGTGGTGCTTCAGGACGCTGAAGTCTACGCCCCTGCATCAGGATCGATTCACCCATGTGCAAAGACTGACCAAAGTAAGACCGCTCACCACAAAGTAAAACACGACGTTTCGCCAGTTCTGCGGCAAGCCATTCCGGCAAAATGAGAGACTTGTCATCCGTTCTGTGATAATCGAGATGCCGTATTGTCCCCCATAAAACGCCTGCCCTCGGTCATTCGGAGATGTAGTTAAAAACGTCCTCAAATCGGCGTGAAATTCCGTGGCGCTCACCTGGAATGCTTCGAACGACCCAAAAAAGGATTGATTCGGGAATTCTAGTTCGGAAAATTTGGGTGTCGATTGGCACGACCGTTTTCGGAAAGTCACCAACGGCAAATGAAGACAAGCGGAAGGTTTAAACAAAACAAAAAAAAAGTAATCGTCTCCACTTTCACCGTGTTTGCCGCCGCGTTTTACGCCCAAAAAGCAAAACATGAAAACCGCGTCACCAGACTCAGTTTGTCTGTGTATTTTGAAGTGTTTTGTTGACAACTCCAGTCCCACTAGGAAACAAGTTTTCTTGTCCCCGTGTTTTGCGTTGTGTCCGCCAGGTGGGACGGCGGACTCCGACAAACAGGCTGTCTGTCGTATGTCGCTCGTAGTCTGTGGCTGTCGCTCTAGTGGGACGCGGCTATTAGGTACTCGGCCTGGGGTATGTCAGGGGTGTGTGCGTATAAGTCACTGGTCGTGAGAACCAGCATCATTGCATTCGTTGTGCTCAGTGTCCTGGATCTTGTCTGGATCTGCCTGTAATTTATGGGGCCTTTAGAACTTCAGCGTTACACAGTGATGACATCAGCAGCTGGAAATTGATGGGACCGAAATAAAGATGACAAAACTAGACTGTAGTTGGAGTCTATCTTTAGCATGGAGAAGCTATCAATAGCATGGACTTCAGATTCACACAAGAATGTCCCTTGGGTAACAGGATTTGATGCACAAGTAATTCTGAAGATGGCTTCAATGTTTCCGTTCTAATTCCCATGGACCTCCACAGGCTGAAAGGGCAGGTGACATTTCAGGTAACTGAACAGGTCACATGCCTATGTATCAAGTGCAGAGAAGGGAACAGTGAACAAAAAGGCACCAGGAGAAGGGCCCTATCTTTTGAAACCGAGTTCTGTATGGGTTTTTATATCGTACTTCATTCTCTGCTCCTTGGGGTTAAAATGATGTATTGGAGCAGTCCTAGCTCACCTCCAGTGCTGATCAAAGTAACACGGTGTGCAATAATGATAGGCGTAAGAAACAAACAGCTTGAAACTAATTAGCGTCCTTTTAATTTCACAAAACTTGGTATGCGCAAAATAGCCTAAAACTGGTACAAATCAAAGCAGTCTGTACAATAAAACGTGAAAATACGGCAGAAAAAGTAAACACTTGCGGGGCGTAAAACCGCGGAAGAAAATCCGTTAATGGCAATCTTGTTCAGCGACAAACAAGTGTTTATTCAGCTGCGAAGCATTTAAGTGGATATAAAGTCTGCATAGCGTTTCAGAGCAAGAAAAACAGTCAATTAATTGAGCAGTACGATTGACAGCATTGCGGGCTGCGTAGGAAGGCGACAAGGCTTACTTTGACAAGAGCCACACGGAAAACGTAGACACCAGCCACACACGCTGTGCAGGGCTCTCGTTCTCGCTTCTTGAAATGCGGTTGAAAAGCACTGCGCATTAGCACTGCAAGCACTCCACGTCTACACGGTTTCAATTACGGAACGGAGCAGCGAGGCCTACTTCATTCGAGCTTGGGTAGAGAATCGCCGAGGTTGGAGCAGTCGGACTGTGGATATCGGCAAGCTCGAAACTCCTGCTACCGACTTTTGTGCGCGTGATATGCGAAATAACTCAGTGGGTATGCACTGGCAGATGAAACAACGCGTACTCTACACAACAGCGTGTCCACCAAGTCACCACGGCACCGAAGTATCCGCTGGAGTGTAGCAGACGCTCCTGCCGGCGACCGGCGCCGCATGTGCGTCGCCGTCAATATTTTGTGCGGCGGTAATCTGGCCAATCAGAGCACGCCGCTCCGCGGCAGATCTGGAATGGGCAGGTTTTGGAAATACGCCCACGGGACGAATATCAGCATGTATACGGTTGCGGGCGAGGGAAGAAGGTGCGTCCGTGGGTCGACATAGATTGTAGCTCCTAGAGCTCTCCGCCTTCTGTCGGTGTTTGTCCCTTTTTCTTTTTAAACTTGCCTTCCCTTGGCTATGTTCGCTGATACCGATAAGAACCCATTATCGCACCCAATGAACGCTGGCGACCGATGACACCGCCTGACAAAGCGTGTCTGCGCAAACGTCCCTGCTTTTTGTCTTCTGACCCTTTTGGACATATTGTTTCTCATCTGTGCATTTGTGGGTGTCCTCTTATTTAAACAATAACCTCAAATGTTCACAAGAAGGCCGCTGTCTGCAGAAAGAAAACCGGCCGCTGTAAAAGCGAAATGTGATAGCAAAGCAAAAAATCACTCAGTGCGAAAACGAACCAGTGATGCGTCGGATTTGTGGCGTGGCTTCTATTTTTTTATCTGCAAACCTGTCAGCTCATTTCCAACGATAAATGTAGCAAGATAGACAAGTCTAGCAGCGTATCATAATATACATCGCAAAAGTATTTCACTACTGAAATACAAATAGATTTCGCAAATGCATCTTGGTACAGAAATAGAGATACTCAAAAGTGCCCCTAAGATTATATCGCAATACTTTCATGTCGAGATGTTGCCCTGATTGTAATTCCTCATTCGTTTTACATTGCTGCAGACGCCGGTTACTTGTTCACACGTAAGCACTGTATTCCTGTGTGGAGGCTGATGCTCATGGCCTTAACTGCAGCAAATAATAGCAGTTGACAAGAGCAAACTTGTTTTGGCCTTCTACATTAAAATATGTTGTGCTTTTTTTCTTTTACCTAACGCAGGACGAGAACACTCTACCGGCACCATGTGTCCTCTACACCAAGCAAGAGCTGGACGATGCAGACTTTCTTCACCTTGTTGTGGATCGTGAGCGCTAGTTCTCTGTTTTGAATGGAGAAGACGGACTGTGCATGTTGTTGACAGCATTTTGGCTGTTCAGCATCCAGTACGAATGCAGGGCCTCCAACACGCTGGTTGCTCTGGAGGGGATTTTCCTTGGCTTGAGCGACACAACTCCAAAGACAGTCGTAATTAAATTTTTGAACAAAGTTTGCAGAGAGGTATGTGGTTGAAGAGATGTTTTGTGAGCCGTTTTAAAAGTGTATATTGCACTTTTCTCGCCAGTATTATCAGGTTCATTTTTATTTTGCTTACAAAACGAATGGTAGAAGGTTTTATGGAGGTATGTTTTTTTATCTCTTTAACTGTTAGGCACTTTCTGTGATAACTTATGCTGACTTCCTGTAGGCGAAATACTTAAAATTTAGCTGTACAAGTTCCTCATTCATAGTCGTCTTCCAGAACTTTATAATTTTTCTTGTACGTGAGCAAGAGGATAGCGTCTTCTATTGAAACATTTGCTTTTCTGCCGTAGAGTGCAAGTTCATTCTGTGATATTTTTCACTACATGTTTGCAGATAGCATTTTTTATGTCATGAAATGGCATACATTGTATTTTTCATTTGTCTCTTAGGGTTCAATAAATGTTCAATTTAACACATTCTAATTGATGTCATAATGAGCTTCACTTACTGAAATACTGCTGGGGTTCAGTCAAGGGCTAGACCACTTCCCTCTACCCTGCTTCCAATTAGTAAACAGATGCACATAAGGAGACAAGTGATAAGCGAAGCGTGGTTCCTGCAATCCTCTGAGACAAACATAACATGTCACTTGATCTCCAAACAGGAAGGCTCCACATGCTTTGTGGCAACCCATGATGCTTACAATGGTTGAGCCGTGCAGTACGATGCTTGGGGCCACTGCTTGCTCACTTAGAGTTCGAGAAAGGGGGGCGCCGTAGCACTACCCAGTTGCCCTCGGGGTTATGATGTGGCTTGCAAGGAGCTCTTTTGTATTACTTCATGAAGTGAGTTGTGTTCAGTGTGACTCATTATTTCTTTATCACGTGCCTCGTATGTGGTGATTTGGCAATCCCCCTAAGTGAAAAAAATGTAAATGTGTTCAGTAAACATAAGCTGTAAATCATATAATTCTAATATAAGGATATGCAATACCTTATATGATTTTTGTACAATTTACAAGTTATGATATGTGTATTGGACACATTCCTATGAAGTTTTCACTGGGGCCTATACTAACATTTCACCCTTCGTCCGAGCGCGGCGGACGCTACCAGCCAATCCAGCGTCGAGAGAGTGTCATGCAACATTGAACTCCACATAACCAAAATGTCGCATGATACTCACCCGGCGCCGGATTGGCTGGGGTGGCCCAGCATCCACTGGGCCACCCCAGCGGGCGCCCATTCCCTGCCAAGCACCCTTCTCCGAGGGTGTTTATCAAACACCCACTATGAAGGGTGCTGGCCTGAACACCCTAAGGGTGTTAGCCCTGGGACAAACTAATTTACACCCTTAAGGGTGTAAAACTTTACTGTGTGTTGTTTTCTCCATTGCATGGCCCTAACAGTCTAACAAGGGTACATCTGTCTTTGCTAAGATGCAGAGTAGTCAACAATGCTTTTCTCGCTAAGCTTGTTGAGACTGAAAAATGCAGTGAGAAAGGAAGCTAGAAGCTACAAAACATGCCGATTGAGTTCAGCGCCCTCTAGGATATCATCTATGGCGCTGCCATTTAACTACGTGAGACAAGCGCTCAAACGGGAGAGTAGACAGCCTTTCTAGGGACCATAGAAGAACAGTTCCTTCGATAAATTGTTTAGGTTTGGGGATGCCAAACCAGGGCTGTTCGCGGGTTTAAGCGTGGCTCGCCGCACCTTTAAATGTTCCAAGCACAAATCCGGGCAGGGTTAGAGTAAACCCTAATGAAAAATCCATCAATGTAACCCTGTTTGGCAGTCAATGCTTTCTAGTGGACAGCTGACTGTGCCTGACTGTACGCCAAGCATGTCTGATTGGCCAACAAGTTTCTCTGACCGAAAGTCAAACTCCAGTCAGACTCCACTTGTCGGCTTTCTGGTGGTTTCCAGGTGACAGTCGGCCGCCGCGAAATGCCGTCAAGGTGGTCAAGATTTCTTGTGGTGATTCTGATTGTAGATAGATTGTCTCTGACTGTACGTCAAAACACTTTGACGGGCAGACAGACGTACTAGTCAAATGACGTAAAGTTGGTTCTGAATACCGCTACTATTTCGTCAAATCTTTGAATAAGAAAAATAATTTGTGCACGAGAAAACAATTTCGGGACGTGAGCCCATAAAACCGCTGATGTTAGAGATATGACAAGCAGGGCACCCGACAACCCTGATCAGAAGCCCGACGTGGCCGAAACGCCGAACACGCCACTTTCTACTTTCGCTTCGCCCATAGAGGCTTCGCCGAGCTTCCACGAACGATCGCTCTCGGCTGGTTCTGTTTGCCCGCTTTCTCCGACCTGTCGATCCTGCCCGAGCTCTACAATGTCTTCAGTTTTAGTAGAATTTCTCCTCGACAAGACCTAGTCTGTCGGGAGTTCCGACTATGTAAGGAACTTTAGCGGTGTACCTGAAGACGACAAGGCGTACTAGGTCTACTGGGCCGGAGATGCGCGAACAAAGGAGGGTTCTACGACGCGAAAGCACTCTACATGGCAGATGAGTAGAACTGAAGTGCGGCGATTGATGTACGAGTGCTTTGCATAACGTGCTGAAGGCTCAACTGCAAATGGAGCCGAAGCATTCTTTATAGCGATGCACTCATTTTCGGAATCTCGCGCTCCAATACTGCGATGCTTTTGACTCGGTCCGAGCGGTTAAGGTTAGAATGTTTATACCTTTCTATGTGGTGTGGGCTATTGGCCTTACCGCTGTGTCGCAGCTCATTATTATTGTTTCATGAAGAGCGCAGACAAAAAGGCATCCGCGAGCGTAGTTCAGATATGTTTGCTGCTCGCGTTCGTCCGTGGAAGCCAGGGCTGTCTGTCGTAGCATGCATGCTTGCTCTCTAACTTAACGGAGTTGCATACGTTTTGTGAATTAAAGTGTATACGGTCGTCCCGAAAGGGTTTAGACATCGAGAGCGTTTCTCTGAACGTAGTGTCTAGTGTACCGTTCGACGGCACTCTCGCAGAGCGTTCAACTGCCGTCCGGTGGTACTCTACTCACGCGCGTTTAAGTGCCGTCCAAAAGTCTCGTATAAAACGAGGTCTCAAAACGAGTTTTTCGAAGCTGCAATGTAGCTTAGTGGTAAGACGTCTGCCTCATCAGCAAGCGGTCCCGGGTTCAATCCTCAGTGCAAGGTTGTTGTTTTTTCTTTTTTTTTAAATATCTTCTGGAACATGTTGTTTTGTCGACGCATTTGGCGATATTTACATTTCGTTTTTACGATTAACACTGGGAAAACCGAATGTTGTCGACGAAATGTCGCTAAACAAAATGGCATGGGACTTCGTTTCCGGAGGTGCATGGGGAACAGCGGGGCTAGGTTTGCCGGCTGGACGCCGTGAAGCGGCGTGTACGACGGGGGGGGGGGGCAAATGGGTTAATAATTTTTTAATTAGCAGCCGGATATTGTCGCATACCTGTCTGTCGCATACCTTGTTGATGAAATTTCCTTGGCAGTAGCAGTCAGACGTCATCTCATGAACCATCAGGGCACGTTCCACCAGGGCTGCTGACTGGCAGTCAGTGTCCCAAATTAAGTAGCTTGATCGAATTATCAATAGGGAAGTGACATAGAAAAAACAATTCAGCCCACGTTTTTGCCTGCAATGCGTCATCCCGGGTTGGCGACACTACATGCTCGAACAAGCGATCGCCATTTTCTTTCTGTTTTCTCTCGGAATTAAAAACCCCATTAGAAATGCTACCACGGTGGAAGCTGTTCTTTGGGGTGTTAACCCAAAGAGTAGTTTGGTTTGCGCCAATATCGTTTCGAAGCAGAGTGCGAAAAATCGCCGAAGTTGTTCTCAAGTTGATTGTAAAGCACAGTACATCAGAGAAGCCAGGCAAACGTTGTATTAGGGTAATTCATGGATCGTGTAACTATGCACGCACTTTAGCTCGATGAAATATTATGCTTCCAGGTCTTTGTCACAATGAAAGTCAAGGTGGCGGTTATTTCCACTAAAAATGAAGGCTACGATAGAAGTTATATGCTTAGTTTTGTACTGCCTTGTTTATTTTGATGATGCTCAGTTTAAATGCTTACTTTTTATGGCTTTCTAGATATGCCCTGTCCGGTCACTCCTGGTTTATTATCTCTACTATTATTAGCCGAGAGATAAAATTAAAAGGCTTTGTTCACAGTCTGGATTAAAATCGCTGGAAAACAATTGGCACCTCGGATGGCGTTTGATTCTCGCGTGCAATCATTTCCAATTTTCCAAGATACTGAAACCAACTGCGGAGGCGAGTAGACAAACGTGATCTAGCATTTCTGAATCTGATCTCAAATTTGTTCCAGGAATACTTAAAGAGAGCCAGGATATTCCTGCATCAAACGATATAATGAACGATATTCTTCAACCCGTAAAAGCTGCAACCACCATGCCCCGTTCACTCCTAAATCTTCTGTCACAGTTCTCATACACCATACAACAGACAACCTGCAGACGCCGTCCGAGTCCTGTTTCTTTCATGCACTAAAATCCTGTAGTATTTATGCAAATACTCTCTGTGGAGGTGTTCGAATAATGCATATGTATGAAGCAAGCATGCTTCAACATGCTTTAAGCTTGTCCGCAGATAGTTCTGCTAACGTGTCCTTAGCAAACGTCTGTGCGTTGTATGATGCCTGTGCAGTGGAATTGCAATCAAAGCTAACAGCCAACGCAGGTGGCCCGCTTGCTCTCTACCACTGCAGCTGCGCATTGTCTTACATTCGAAGACAGGGCTCAGTCGTCAGGCTTCTCGTCTCCGCCCCACGTGTGATGGATCGCTTCAAAGTTTCGAACACCTTCTCTGGTCGAGTTGACACTTCCCTCTAAAAGCGACTCTTCTACTCCTTCTTGGTTTTGTGGACTGTCCTAAACTTAGCGACTGAATTCTTCGTAAAAAAATAGACGTACACATTGAACATATTTGTTTCTAAATCAAATGCATGCTAGAAAGGCGTCGCAGGTAACGTCCATAGGGGCTAGAGAAACAAAGGCGCGCGAGCGTTCAGCAAAAGCAGCGACAAAAAAGCAAGGTCAGGCGGAGATTCGTCTCCTTTTATCAAACTCGCTCACCCAGTGTGTCATGCTACGCTACTTTATGTCCGAAAGCAATCGCCTCCAGCCGCGCAGTCGGTGCATTAAAGCGCATCCTCGAGTGTGTACAATGCTCCGCTCGATCCCCTATCTATTGCAGCGGACCCGCGAACGGTGTTGGGCAGAATAGTCTCGTGTAAGTTGGTAGGACTGGCATTACCGCTCCCCTGAAAATGTCCGCACGCGTCAACAGTCTGTGGGATTCTGAAATATAAAAATGTCTACAGAGGTAACGCTGTTCTTTACTCACGTTTCCTGGGGCTTTTGCCGCACCAGTCGATTCCCTCCTTTAAACACCCGACCACTCTCCCCGCGTTGCTTCCGAGATTTGATCACGTGGTAAGAGATAGACGGATGACTGGTCCAAAGGGCACTTAGCTTCTACTAGACTCTCAGCTTACGGGTGGACGCAGTGTAAATTATAGAACGAGCTGCATACATTCGGGATGTACTAACAGCACGCAACATGCACTTCAACACTTGCACCCAGTATGTTTCGTCTATTACATTCAAAGGGGATGAAACAAAACTGCCTGACTAAATACTGTTTTATTTTTCAAACCTGCTTGAAACAGCAAAAGCAGCCAGACTCGTAGCGAGTGGGTTTTTATCTTGCAAAGACATCATCATGAGGCTCAACATCAAGTCTTCAATCATTCAGGTTAGTCAACTGGAGGTTATCCCGGAAGTAACATACTTCCGGGATTACGTCGCGTTTCAATAAAATGAACCATTTTAGAAAATCGTCGCTTCAGTAGATTCTGGTATAAAATCAGGTAAATTACCGGCTCTCCATCGACCAAGAAAGCTAGATCCTGCTGACTCCATTGGGCTGCGGAGACCTATATTTGGCCCCAGTACGTGTTGTACCAATTTGTTTTTAAATCATGCAATGAGTTTTTACAGCACTCCCCATCCCTACATTTTGTCCGTCCACCGACATGTCTGTCCGCGTATTTCCTCCATATGTAGCGGGAAAACCGAATTGCTGTTTTGGTAACATGAGGTAGTTGATGTCACATGATTGGACGTCAGGTGATCTTTACACTAATTACGTTTTGCCAGCGAAATTTGGGTGTAAATTGGTACCACGTGATGTGAAGTTACGTGACCTGTACACCAAATCACTTTTCCCGCTGTTTTAGTAGAAAGCCTATTGTCATGTGATCTGATGTCACGTCACCTAAACACCAATTTTCAGTTTCTCCGCTAAATTTAGCTGGAAAATCGATGTAATTTGATCAATACACTTTCAGTTTTCCCGCTAAATTTAGCGGAGAAATTGACGTCGCTTTACCTGAATAAATCGTACACGTACACAAATGCAATTTCTCCGCTAAATCTGGTAGGAAAATTGACGTCGCCCGATTTGTACACCAATTTAGTTTCCCCGGTGAATTTCGACGGGAAATGTATATAAACAAAGGCTCTTCTTTAATTTCTGAAACGGCGGTTTAATGTCTTCGATATAATTCTAAAACAATTGCACCTTCAGTACTGCGTTTAATAAATGATAAAATTTCGGACATAATGGTTGCTGCCAATTTGTTTGCTTCAAAGCTCGTCCCAAGATTGTTCTGCCGTCTCCTTCCTAACGCGCGGATTATTTCATCCTGGAAATTTGTGAATCTCGTTTTCTAGCGCACCATATATTTCTGAAATACTGGGTTTATAGAATATGGAACCATTTTTTAGTCCATGTTATCGAACGCCCTGGAAAATAGCTTATTTCGATAAGCGGAACTGTCGCGAAGAGTCAAAGAAGCGCAGGGCGAGTCCCCAAAGTCTAATATTATTAATTGGCAGCCAATAAGATTGCCGTATTAGCCGATAAAAATGTTGAAGAACGAATCAGAACCTTCTTAGAGTTAACACAAAAACTAACACGTTTCGCAACCCTTTTTCGCCCAAAGCTGTATTTAAACTTCTGGAGACCTGCAAGCCCTGACGTGGTTCGAGAACAGAATGACGAAAATTTGGTGTCAGGAAAAGGTTTCTATTTTTATATATATATATAGTGTTTGAATTATTACTTGTGATAAAGTTTGGGTGCGTGCAGCACCACTACAGGTCGAACGGCGGACAGCAAATGCGACCTCAAAGAAGGCACAAGTGTATTTCGAATTAATTTCGCGCACTAGAGAAAGGTGTAGCCAGATTCGCTATATTTACCAGGGACTCAAACCGAAAAATATAACGTTTCGGTCACGGTTACGGTTACCGCTTCCTGTTGATAACGGTTTCGTTTCGGTTTTTTTTTTTTCGGTTTTACTTTTTACGGTTTCGGTTACCGGTTAGACGTGATTAAAAACAGGTTTATTTAGTTTTTTTTAATAGTTTGTCAAAATGAAATGCTTGACAGCCGTTTTATAATAAACGGTTTAAAGTAGTCCCAGATATCCAACCACGTGAAATTCAAGGACTTTAAAAACGTCTTAATACTTCTAATTGGTCAAAAGTGGCACACGTGTCTAGCTCCAACGCTTGTTCACTACATCTACTTATATTACATAGTTTGATACCCGAGCATACTTGTTACCCCCGCTACTCGGGGATCATCGCATTCTATATAATAAAAATTAAAATAAACATGTTTATTTTTTTTGTTCGGCAGCGTTTGTAAACTACCCTACGAGAGTTCCCACTGGGTGCTGGAAGAACTATTCGCACCTTCTGGTCGCTATAGTTTATTTCAACCTAATACATGCAGACGAGTCTTCGCCCACACTGAAGGAAGGAGCAGAACTATAGCCATCCTCTAGTAAAATACTTCTAAGTGGAACAGTCTAATAAAATTGAGACCTGAGCTAGTTGGTGAAACTCAAACAATTATGCAAATGCCATAGCCCAAAACAAGGAAGACTGAAGAGAGGAACGAACTACACATTAACAACACAGAAAGATGTAAAAATATGTTATGTGTTGTTCGTTTTTTTCACTAGTCTTCGTTGTCGTGCCATGTTACACCTACGTCATGTTTGCTATTTCCAAGCCATTGCCTATGGTTATCGAAGCGCGCGTCTCTCGCTGGCCGATTCTGTGACGCTAGAAAAATGGTGCATTCATATATCAGAAAAAATTAAAGAAGGTGCGGACGCACCTTATATATACTTCATATATATAATATAAATTTGAAAATATGCAGATCAATGAACAGTACTTTATCGAATGAATCAATGTTTTACGAAACCGCCGCGAAAGCCAGAATAAACGGCGGAGCCAGGATTTGAACTTTGGGCCTCCCAGTGTCCGGTCGGGTGTTCTTATATTATACTATATTATATTTATTATAAGGGCCGCGGGCTACTTGGCATTTTGAACTTCTCTTTATGGCTCTGGATTTTTACTTCTTCGTCCACCTGTTTGACACAGTTTCAGACCAAATTCCTCTTTCACTCAATTGACTTCCCTTTATTCTGCGTGTTTGGTCAACTTTGCCCCACTGCCCACCGCTCCACCGGATTTCTCCGGAGTCGGTTTTGGAGTACTTGTAGGGGTCTGTGCGCCGGCAATCATAGCACCTCTGCCGAGGCCAATATACCTCTGGGAAGGACTCGCTGTGTTCTGGTGCGCGTGCATTGGCGTGAAAGGGACTCTTCTACACACGGACAACACAGCTTTGGCTCTAGCGCTGCACCGCGGCCATGGACGAGCTTTGCTTTGGGCTATTGCCAGTGCCGTCCCTCTCCTTTTCTTAACAAATATAAGTTATAACCCTGCATTAGTACATCGGCGTGTCCCTACAACTTGCGCCATCTATCGGCTACCAAGAGCGGGGGCCACCGTAACTCAATGGGCGAAAGCCGTTTATATTCACTTACTCAAAAACTCGGCCAATAATCGCTTTGCACTCATTAAGGTTGTGTTGGGTGCGGTGTCCGTACTTTTGGGGAAAATTTAGAAATCGTACGATCACGTTATACACAGCCAAATGACGATCAAAAATATTTACATTGCGTCTATGGCAAGACCCGAAGAAAAAGACCGAGTTTTAATGAAAGATCGTTGTTCTACAGAAAACGTCCTCCCATACTCGATTGCACTCATCAGTAACAGGTTGCCAAGGGACTCAGCTATCTTTTAGTAACTTTCATTTTTAGTTTAATTAATTTTAAGGTAGACCGCCATTGCTCCGAATATTTAAAGGGAATGCTGCGCAACCTGTTTACGGCTTGCAAATGGCATATCGACGATCGTGGTGCGCCGAATTAACACATGAGAAGAAAACTCCTTAACCATCACTTTTACATAAACAAAGCCTATATCACAGTCACAGTACTCAAGGTTTGAACCAGGGTTTAGAATTAATAGTTATTTTATCTGTATCTTAGTTTTCATTAAAATGTATCACTGTCTTACACGTTGCCGCTGCGTGGCAAGTGGCAAAACACGCAGATACCGCACGAGGTTTGAACCCCTCGTGGGGTTCAAACCTCGGGAAGACCGCTAAAAAGGCGAGATATGGATCTGAAATCCCCGTTTTTCGATGAACGCGCATTCCCGCTACCCAAAGGCTAGAACTCCTAGCTGTGTCAAACCTTGAATATACCGTTGGCTATATATTTTCCAGTTTTAACCGAAAAACACCGATAAACATTCGCCGGTGTCGAAAGTATGAAATCGATTAAAGCCCAAAAACACCGGTTTTAGATATTTTCGAGCAAATGCTGGTTTCTTCTTTTTTTTTTTCACTGATAAGTCCTGTAGTTTTACCCCATAAACATCCGCCGGCGACGGAAATAAAAAATCGTTCAAAACAAAAATACCCCGGTTTCCACATAATTTTTCTCTAGCAATGTTTTTGTCGTTTTTTTTTTTTTTCACTGAAAAAGTTCCACACAAACTTTCGTCAAACACATTATCTTGCCCGGAATCATGCATTTTGCCTGTCTTTCTTTTGTGACCTACGTGTTCTTGGACTCTTGGTGAACAGTAGCTTTCTTCTACTGTTCCTTAAGGCCAGCAATCCTCCTGGGTCACCGACCTTGAAGATCACTATTAGTGGCCCGAGAGGCCAGCTACAGCCGGTGCTCTTGTTCTCTTGAGATGACAACCGTCTCAATGCCCTTGTCCTATACAAGTCAGAACGGGAGAATTATGTGAAAGAGATTGTGTAAAAGATGTAAATAAAATTTGAACTGTTATTTCTTCAGTGGTCGTTTACATTCGCAATTTTCCTCCCGATAATCACCGTTTTAGTGCCTGCACGAGAGAATTCACCAAAAAACACCGGTATTCTAGAAATAAATAAACACCGATAAACATCCGCCGATTTTCGTCATAAATAAACACCGGAAAGTATACACCCTAGTTATACGATAGTTTCATGTGTGTACAAAAGTGTCACGACGAGTGCAAACGCGATTCCTGCGTAAATAAATTAGAATAGGGTCATCAAAAGAAAAGTTCAAACAGCCAAGAAAACTCGGGAATTATATCGAAAAGACCACTTTTTCGACATACGCGGAATCGTCCTGCCCAAAGGCTAGAACCCCGAGCCGAGTCAAACCTTGGTTATACGATAGTTTCATCTGTGTACAATAGCGTCCCGCCGAGTGCAAACGCGATTTCGGCATAAATAGATTAGAATCTGGTCATTTAAGACAGGTTACTCTGCCGAGAAAAGGCGCAAATTATTTTGGAAATACCATTTTTTCGACATACGCGCAATCGTCCTGCCCAAAGGCTAGAACCCCGAGCCGAGTCAAACCTTGGTTTTACGATAGTTTCATGTGTGTACAATAGCGTCCCGCCGAGTGCAAACGCGATTTCGGCATAAATAGATTAGAATCTGGTCATTTAAGACAGGTTACTCTGCCGAGAAAAGGCGCAAATTATTTTGGAAATACCATTTTTTCGACATACGCGCAATCGTCCTGCCCAAAGGCTAGAACCCCGAGCCGAGTCAAACCTTGGTTTTACGATAGTTTCATCTGTGTACAAGAGCGTCCCGCCGAGTGCAAACGCGATTTCGGCATAAATAGATTAGAATCTGGTCATTTAAGACAGGTTACTCTGCCGAGAAAAGGCGCAAATTATTTTGGAAATACCATTTTTTCGACATACGCGCAATCGTCCTGCCCAAAGGCTAGAACCCCGAGCCGAGTCAAACCTTGGTTTTACGATAGTTTCATCTGTGTACAATAGCGTCCCGCCGAGTGCAAACGCGATTTCGGCATAAATAGATTAGAATCTGGTCATTTAAGACAGGTTACTCTGCCGAGAAAAGGCGCAAATTATTTTGGAAATACCACTTTTTCGACATACGCGCAATCGTCCTGCCCAAAGGCTAGAACCCCGAGCCGAGTCAAACCTTGGTTATACGATAGTTTCATCTGTGTACAATAGCGTCCCGCCGAGTGCAAACGCGATTTCGGCATAAATAGATTAGAATCTGGTCATTTAAGACAGGTTACTCTGCCGAGAAAAGGCGCAAATTATTTTGGAAATACCATTTTTTCGACATACGCGCAATCGTCCTGCCCAAAGGCTAGAACCCCGAGCCGAGTCAAACCTTGGTTTTACGATAGTTTCATCTGTGTACAATAGCGTCCCGCCGAGTGCAAACGCGATTTCGGCATAAATAGATTAGAATCTGGTCATTTAAGACAGGTTACTCTGCCAAGAAAAGGCGCAAATTATTTTGGAAATACCATTTTTTCGACATACGCGCAATCGTCCTGCCCAAAGGCTAGAACCCCGAGCCGAGTCAAACCTTGGTTTTACGATAGTTTCATGTGTGTACAAGAGCGTCCCGCCGAGTGCAAACGCGATTTCGGCATAAATAGATTAGAATCTGGTCATTTAAGACAGGTTACTCTGCCGAGAAAAGGCGCAAATTATTTTGGAAATACCATTTTTTCGACATACGCGCAATCGTCCTGCCCAAAGGCTAGAACCCCGAGCCGAGTCAAACCTTGGTTTTACGATAGTTTCATCTGTGTACAAGAGCGTCCCGCCGAGTGCAAACGCGATTTCGGCATAAATAGATTAGAATCTGGTCATTTAAGACAGGTATACTCTGCCGAGAAAAGGCGCAAATTATTTTGGAAATACCATTTTTTCGACATACGCGCAATCGTCCTGCCCAAAGGCTAGAACCCCGAGCCGAGTCAAACCTTGGTTTTACGATAGTTTCATGTGTGTACAAGAGCGTCCCGCCGAGTGCAAACGCGATTTCGGCATAAATAGATTAGAATCTGGTCATTTAAGACAGGTTACTCTGCCGAGAAAAGGCGCAAATTATTTTGGAAATACCATTTTTTCGACATACGCGCAATCGTCCTGCCCAAATGGCTAGATCTCAATGCTGAGTCAAACCTTGGTATTACGATAGTTTCATCTGTGTACAAGACGTCCCGTTGGTGCACATTCGGCATGAACAGTCGTCGCTTTCGTATATTTAAGCTAACGCATTATGAACTACGAGTTCTTACTGCAGCATTCGTACTAGCGCTTTAGGCAGGATCGATGATAGCGCTGTATGTCGAAAAAGTTGATATTCTGCCGAAATAATTCGCGCGCTTTTCTTCGGCAGAGTAATCTGTCTGAAATGACCAGATTCTAATCTATTTATGCCGAAATCAGCGTTTGCACCGGCGGGACTGCTATTGCAACACATGAAAACTATCGTAATAACCAAGGTTTGACTCGAGCTCAGGGTTCATAGCCTTTAGGCAGGACGATTGCGCGTATGTCGAAAAAGTGGTATGTCCAAAATAATTCAGCGCCTTTCTTGGCAGAGTAACCTGTCTGAAATGACCAGATTCTAATCTATTTATGCCGAGAATCACGTTTACACTCGGCGGGACGCTCTATACACGCATGAAACTATCGTATAACCAAGGTTTGACTCGGCTCGGGGTTCTAGCCTTTGGGCAGGACGATTGCGCGTATGTCGAAAAAATGGTATTTCCAAAATAATTTGCGCCTTTTCTCGGCAGAGTAACCTGTCTTAAATGACCAGATTCTAATCTATTTATGCCGAAATCGCGTTTGCACTCGGCGGGACGCTCTTGTACACAGATGAAACTATCGTAAAACCAAGGTTTGACTCGGCTCGGGGTTCTAGCCTTTGGGCAGGACGATTGCGCGTATGTCGAAAAATGGTATTTCCAAAATAATTTGCGCCTTTTCTCGGCAGAGTATACCTGTCTTAAATGACCAGATTCTAATCTATTTATGCCGAAATCGCGTTTGCACTCGGCGGGACGCTACTTGTACACACGATGAAACTATCGTAAAACCAAGGTTTGACTCGGCTCGGGGTTCTAGCCTTTGGGCAGGACGATTGCGCGTATGTCGAAAAAATGGTATTTCCAAAATAATTTGCGCCTTTTCTCGGCAGAGTAACCTGTCTTAAATGACCAGATTCTAATCTATTTATGCCGAAATCGCGTTTGCACTCGGCGGGACGCTCTTGTACACAGATGAAACTATCGTAAAACCAAGGTTTGACTCGGCTCGGGGTTCTAGCCTTTGGGCAGGACGATTGCGCGTATGTCGAAAAAATGGTATTTCCAAAATAATTCGCGCCTTTTCTCGGCAGAGTAACCTGTCTTAAATGACCAGATTCTAATCTATTTATGCCGAAATCGCGTTTGCACTCGGCGGGACGCTATTGTACACAGATGAAACTATCGTATAACCAAGGTTTGACTCGGCTCGGGGTTCTAGCCTTTGGGCAGGACGATTGCGCGTATGTCGAAAAAATGGTATTTCCAAAATAATTTGCGCTCTTTTCTTGGCAGAGTAACCTGTCTTAAATGACCAGATTCTAATCTATTTATGCCGAAATCGCGTTTGCACTCGGCGGGACGCTCATTGTACACAGATGAAACTATCGTATAACCAAGGTTTGACTCGGCTCGGGGTTCTAGCCTTTGGGCAGGACGATTGCGCGTATGTCGAAAAAATGGTATTTCCAAAATAATTTGCGCCTTTTCTCGGCAGAGTAACCTGTCCTAAATGACCAGATTCTAATCTATTTATGCCGAAATCGCGTTTGCACTCGGCGGGACGCTATTGTACACACGATGAAACTATCGTATAACCAAGGTTTGACTCGGCTCGGGGTTCTAGCCTTTGGGCAGGACGATTGCGCGTATGTCGAAAAAAGTGGTATTTCCAAAATAATTTCGCGCCTTTTCTCGGCAGAGTAACCTGTCTTAAATGACCAGATTCTAATCTATTTATGCCGAAATCGCGTTTGCACTCGGCGGGACGCTATTGTACACACATGAAACTATCGTATAACCAAGGTTTGACTCGGCTCGGGGTTCTAGCCTTTGGGCAGGACGATTGCGCGTATGTCGAAAAAGTGGTATTTCCAAAATAATTCGCGCCTTTTCTTGGCAGAGTAACCTGTCTTAAATGACCAGATTCTAATCTATTTATGCCGAAATCGCGTTTGCACTCGGCGGGACGCTATTGTACACACATGAAACTATCGTATAACCAAGGTTTGACTCGGCTCGGGGTTCTAGCCTCTGGGCAGGACGATTCCGCGTATGTCGAAAAAGTGGTCTTTTCGATATAATTCCCGGGTTTCTTGGCTGTTTGAACTTTTTTTTTGATGACCCTATTCTAATTTATTTACGCAGGAATCGCGTTTGCACTCGTCGTGACACTTTTGTACACACATAGAACTATCGTATAACTAGGGTGTATACTTTCCGGTGTTTATTTATGACGAAAATCAGCGATGTTTATCGGTGTTTATTTATTTCTAGAATACCGGTGTTTTTTGTGTGGAAATTATGTGGAAACCGGGGTATTTTTGTTTTGAACGATTTTTTTATTTCCGTCGCCGGCGGATGTTTATGGGGTAAAACTACAGGACTTATCAGTGAAAAAAAAAAGAAGAAACCAGCATTTGCTCGAAAATATCTAAAACCGGTGTTTTTGGGCTTTAATCGATTTCATACTTTCGACACCGGCGAATGTTTATCGGTGTTTTTCGGTTAAAACTGGAAAATATATAGCCAACGGTATATTCAAGGTTTGACACAGCTAGGAGTTCTAGCCTTTGGGTAGCGGGAATGCGCGTTCATCGAAAAACGGGGATTTCAGATCCATATCTCGCCTTTTTAGCGGTCTTCCCGAGGTTTGAACCCCACGAGGGGTTCAAACCTCGTGCGGTATCTGCGTGTTTTGCCACTTGCCACGCAGCGGCAACGTGTAAGACAGTGATACATTTTAATGAAAACTAAGATACAGATAAAATAACTATTAATTCTAAACCCTGGTTCAAACCTTGAGTACTGTGACTGTGATATAGGCTTTGTTTATGTAAAAGTGATGGTTAAGGAGTTTTCTTCTCATGTGTTAATTCGGCGCACCACGATCGTCGATATGCCATTTGCAAGCCGTAAACAGGTTGCGCAGCATTCCCTTTAAATATTCGGAGCAATGGCGGTCTACCTTAAAATTAATTAAACTAAAAATGAAAGTTACTAAAAGATAGCTGAGTCCCTTGGCAACCTGTTACTGATGAGTGCAATCGAGTATGGGAGGACGTTTTCTGTAGAACAACGATCTTTCATTAAAACTCGGTCTTTTTCTTCGGGTCTTGCCATAGACGCAATGTAAATATTTTTGATCGTCATTTGGCTGTGTATAACGTGATCGTACGATTTCTAAATTTTCCCCAAAAAGTACGGACACCGCACCCAACACAACCTTAATGAGTGCAAAGCGATTATTGGCCGAGTTTTTGAGTAAGTGAATATAAACGGCTTTCGCCCATTGAGTTACGGTGGCCCCCGCTCTTGGTAGCCGATAGATGGCGCAAGTTGTAGGGACGCGCCGATGTCCACTAATTTTGGGGTTGTGGCTTATATTTATTAAGAAAAAGGAGAGGGACGGCACTGGCAATATCCCAAAGCAAAGCTCGTCCATGGCCGGGGTGCAGCGCTAGAGCCAAAGCTGTGTTGTCCGTGTGTAGAAGAGTCCCTTTCACGCCAATGCACGCGCACCAGAACACAGCGAGTCCTTCCCAGAGGTATATTGGCCTCGGCAGAGGTGCTATGATTGCCGGCGCACAGACCCCTACAAGTACTCCAAAACCGACTCCAGAGAAATCCGGTGGAGCGGTGGGCAGTGGGGCAAAGTTGACCAAACACGCAGAATAAAGGGAAGTCAATTGAGTGAAAGAGGAATTTGGTCTGAAACTGTGTCAAACAGGTGGACGAAGAAGTAAAAATCCAGAGCCATAAAGAGAAGTTCAAAATGCCAAGTAGCCCGCGGCCCGTATAATAAATATAATATAGTATAATATAAGAACACCCGACCGGACACTGGGAGGCCCAAAGTTCAAATCCTGGCTCCGCCGTTTATTCTGGCTTTCGCGGCGGTTTCGTAAAACATTGATTCATTCGATAAAGTACTGTTCATTGATCTGCATATTTTCAAATTTATATTATATATATGAAGTATATATAAGGTGCGTCCGCACCTTCTTTAATTTTTTTCTGATATATGAATGCACCATTTTTCTAGCGTCACAGGATCGGCCAGCGAGAGACGCGCGCTTCGATAACCATAGGCAATTGCTTGGAAATAGCAAACATGACGTAGGTGTAACATGGCACGACAACGAAGACTAGTGAAAAAAACGAACAACACATAACATATTTTTACATCTTTCTGTGTTGTTAATGTGTAGTTCGTTCCTCTCTTCAGTCTTCCTTGTTTTGGGCTATGGCATTTGCATAATTGTTTGAGTTTCACCAACTAGCTCAGGTCTCAATTTTATTAGACTGTTCCACTTAGAAGTATTTTACTAGAGGATGGCTATAGTTCTGGTCCTTCCTTCAGTGTGGGCGAAGACTCGTCTGCATGTATTAGGTTGAAATAAACTATAGCGACCAGAAGGTGCGAATAGTTCTTCCAGCACCCAGTGGGAACTCTCGTAGGGTAGTTTACAAACGCAGCCGAACAAAAAAAATAAACATGTTTATTTTAATTTTTATTATATAGAATGCGATGATCCCCGAGTAGCGGGGGTAACAAGTATGCTCGGGTATCAAACTATGTAATATAAGTAGATGTAGTGAACAAGCGTTGGAGCTAGACACGTGTGCCACTTTTGACCAATTAGAAATATTAAGACGTTTTTAAAGTCCTTGAATTTCACGTTGTTGGATATCTGGGACTACTTTAAACCATTTATTATAAAACGGCTGTCAAGCATTTCATTTTGACAAACTATTAAAAAAAACTAAATAAACCTGTTTTTAATCACGTCTAACCGGTAACCGAAACCGTAAAAAGTAAAACTGAAAAAAAAAAAAACCGAAACGAAACCGTTATCAACAGGAAGCGGTAACCGTAACCGTGACCGAAACGTTATATTTTTCGGTTTGAGTCCCTGGTAAATATAGCGAATCTGGCTACACCTTTCTCTAGTGCGCGAAATTAATTCGAAATACACTTGTGCCTTCTTTGAGGTCGCATTTGCTGTCCGCCGTTCGACCTGTAGTGGTGCTGCACGCACCCAAACTTTATCACAAGTAATAATTCAAACACATATATTATATATAAAAATAGGAAACCTTTTCCTGACACCAAATTTTCGTCATTCTGTTCTCGAACCACGTCAGGGCTTGCAGGTCTCCAGAAGTTTAAATACAGCTTTGGGCGAAAAAGGGTTGCGAAACGTGTTAGTTTTTGTGTTAACTCTAAGAAGGTTCTGATTCGTTCTTCAACATTTTTATCGGCTAATACGGCAATCTTATTGGCTGCCAATTAATAATATTAGACTTTGGGGACTCGCCCTGCGCTTCTTTGACTCTTCGCGACAGTTCCGCTTATCGAAATAAGCTATTTTCCAGGGCGTTCGATAACATGGACTAAAAAATGGTTCCATATTCTATAAACCCAGTATTTCAGAAATATATGGTGCGCTAGAAAACGAGATTCACAAATTTCCAGGATGAAATAATCCGCGCGTTAGGAAGGAGACGGCAGAACAATCTTGGGACGAGCTTTGAAGCAAACAAATTGGCAGCAACCATTATGTCCGAAATTTTATCATTTATTAAACGCAGTACTGAAGGTGCAATTGTTTTAGAATTATATCGAAGACATTAAACCGCCGTTTCAGAAATTAAAGAAGAGCCTTTGTTTATATACATTTCCCGTCGAAATTCACCGGGGAAACTAAATTGGTGTACAAATCGGGCGACGTCAATTTTCCTACCAGATTTAGCGGAGAAATTGCATTTGTGTACGTGTACGATTTATTCAGGTAAAGCGACGTCAATTTCTCCGCTAAATTTAGCGGGAAAACAGAAAGTGTATTGATCAAATTACATCGATTTTCCAGCTACATTTAGCGGAGAAACTGAAAATTGGTGTTTAGGTGACGTGACATCAGATCACATGACAATAGGCTTTCTACTAAAACAGCGGGAAAAGTGATTTGGTGTACAGGTCACGTAACTTCACATCACGTGGTACCAATTTACACCCAAATTTCGCTGGCAAAACGTAATTAGTGTAAAGATCACCTGACGTCCAATCATGTGACATCAACTACCTCATGTTACCAAAACAGCAATTCGGTTTTCCCGCTACATATGGGAGGAAATACGCGGACAGACATGTCGGTGGACGGACAAAATGTAGGGATGGGGAGTGCTGTAAAAACTCATTGCATGATTTAAAAACAAATTGGTACAACACGTACTGGGGGCCAAATATAGGTCTCCGCAGCCCAATGGAGTCAGCAGGATCTAGCTTTCTTGGTCGATGGAGAGCCGGTAATTTACCTTGATTTTATACCAGAATCTACTGAAGCGACGATTTTCTAAAATGGTTCATTTTATTGAAACGCGACGTAATCCCGGAAGTATGTTACTTCCGGGATAACCTCCAGTTGACTAACCTGAATGATTGAAGACTTGATGTTGAGCCTCATGATGATGTCTTTGCAAGATAAAAACCCACTCGCTACGAGTCTGGCTGCTTTTGCTGTTTCAAGCAGGTTTGAAAAATAAAACAGTATTTAGTCAGGCAGTTTTGTTTCATCCCCTTTGAATGTAATAGACGAAACATACTGGGTGCAAGTGTTGAAGTGCATGTTGCGTGCTGTTAGTACATCCCGAATGTATGCAGCTCGTTCTATAATTTACACTGCGTCCACCCGTAAGCTGAGAGTCTAGTAGAAGCTAAGTGCCCTTTCGACCAGTCATCCGTCTATCTCTTACCACGTGATCAAATCTCGGAAGCAACGCGGAGGAGAGTGGTCGGGTGTTTAAAGGAGGGAATCGACTGGTGCGGCAAAAGCCCCAGGAAACGTGAGTAAAGAACAGCGTTACCTCTGTAGACATTTTTATATTTCAGAATCCCACAGACTGTTGACGCGTGCGGACATTTTCAGGGGAGCGGTAATGCCAGTCCTACCAACTTACACGAGACTATTCTGCCCAACACCGTTCGCGGGTCCGCTGCAATAGATAGGGGATCGAGCGGAGCATTGTACACACTCGAGGATGCGCTTTAATGCACCGACTGCGCGGCTGGAGGCGATTGCTTTTCGGACATAAAGTAGCGTAGCATGACACACTGGGTGAGCGAGTTTGATAAAAAGGAGACGAATCTCCGCCTGACCTTGCTTTTTTGTCGCTGCTTTTGCTGAACGCTCGCGCGCCTTTGTTTCTCTAGCCCCTGTGGACGTTACCTGCGACGCCTTTCTAGCATGCATTTGATTTAGAAACAAATATGTTCAATGTGTACGTCTATTTTTTTTACGAAGAATTCAGTCGCTAAGTTTAGGACAGTCCACAAAACCAAGAAGGGAGTAGAAGAGTCGCTTTTAGAGGGAAGTGTCAACTCGACCAGAGAAGGTGTTCGAAACTTTGAAGCGATCCATCACACGTGGGGCGGAGACGAGAAGCCTGACGACTGAGCCCTGTCTTCGAATGTAAGACAATGCGCAGCTGCAGTGGTAGAGAGCAAGCGGGCCACCTGCGTTGGCTGTTAGCTTTGATTGCAATTCCACTGCACAGGCATCATACAACGCACAGACGTTTGCTAAGGACACGTTAGCAGAACTATCTGCGGACAAGCTTAAAGCATGTTGAAGCATGCTTGCTTCATACATATGCATTATTCGAACACCTCCACAGAGAGTATTTGCATAAATACTACAGGATTTTAGTGCATGAAAGAAACAGGACTCGGACGGCGTCTGCAGGTTGTCTGTTGTATGGTGTATGAGAACTGTGACAGAAGATTTAGGAGTGAACGGGGCATGGTGGTTGCAGCTTTTACGGGTTGAAGAATATCGTTCATTATATCGTTTGATGCAGGAATATCCTGGCTCTCTTTAAGTATTCCTGGAACAAATTTGAGATCAGATTCAGAAATGCTAGATCACGTTTGTCTACTCGCCTCCGCAGTTGGTTTCGTATCTTGGAAAATTGGAAATGATTGCACGCGAGAATCAAACGCCATCCGAGGTGCCAATTGTTTTCCAGCGATTTTAATCCAGACTGTGAACAAAGCCTTTTAATTTTATCTCTCGGCTAATAATAGTAGAGATAATAAACCAGGAGTGACCGGACGGGCATATCTAGAAAGCCATAAAAAGTAAGCATTTAAACTGAGCATCATCAAAATAAACAAGGCAGTACAAAACTAAGCATATAACTTCTATCGTAGCCTTCATTTTTAGTGGAAATAACCGCCACCTTGACTTTCATTGTGACAAAGACCTGGAAGCATAATATTTCATCGAGCTAAAGTGCGTGCATAGTTACACGATCTATGAATTACCCTAATACAACGTTTGCCTGGCTTCTCTGATGTACTGTGCTTTACAATCAACTTGAGAACAACTTCGGCGATTTTTCGCACTCTGCTTCGAAACGATATTGGCGCAAACCAAACTACTCTTTGGGTTAACACCCCAAAGAACAGCTTCCACCGTGGTAGCATTTCTAATGGGGTTTTAATTCCGAGAGAAAACAGAAAGAAAATGGCGATCGCTTGTTCGAGCATGTAGTGTCGCCAACCCGGGATGACGCATTGCGGGCAAAAACGTGGGCTGAATTGTTTTTTCTATGTCACTTCCCTATTGATAATTCGATCAAGCTACTTAATTTGGGACACTGACTGCCAGTCAGCAGCCCTGGTGGAACGTGCCCTGATGGTTCATGAGATGACGTCTGACTGCTACTGCCAAGGAAATTTCATCAACAAGGTATGCGACAGACAGGTATGCGACAATATCCGGCTGCTAATTAAAAAATTATTAACCCATTTGCCCCCCCCCCCCCGTCGTACACGCCGCTTCACGGCGTCCAGCCGGCAAACCTAGCCCCGCTGTTCCCCATGCACCTCCGGAAACGAAGTCCCATGCCATTTTGTTTAGCGACATTTCGTCGACAACATTCGGTTTTCCCAGTGTTAATCGTAAAAAGAAATGTAAATATCGCCAAATGCGTCGACAAAACAACATGTTCCAGAAGATATTTAAAAAAAGAAAAAAAACAACAACCTTGCACTGAGGATTGAACCGGGACCGCTTGCTGATGAGGCAGACGTCTTACCACTAAGCTACATTGCAGCTTCGAAAAACTCGTTTTGAGACCTCGTTTTATACGAGACTTTTGGACGGCACTTAAACGCGTGAGTAGAGTACCACCGGACGGCAGTTGAACGCTCTGCGAGAGTGCCGTCGGACGGTACACTAGACACTACGTTCAGAGAAACGCTCTCGATGTCTAAACCTTTCGGGACGACCGTATACACTTTAATTCACAAAACGTATGCAACTCCGTTAAGTTAGAGAGCAAGCATGCATGCTACGACAGACAGCCCTGGCTTCCACGGACGAACGCGAGCAGCAAACATATCTGAACTACGCTCGCGGATGCCTTTTGTCTGCGCTCTTCATGAAACAATAATAATGAGCTGCGACACAGCGGTAAGGCCAATAGCCCACACCACATAGAAAGGTATAAACATTCTAACCTTAACCGCTCGGACCGAGTCAAAAGCATCGCAGTATTGGAGCGCGAGATTCCGAAAATGAGTGCATCGCTATAAAGAATGCTTCGGCTCCATTTGCAGTTGAGCCTTCAGCACGTTATGCAAAGCACTCGTACATCAATCGCCGCACTTCAGTTCTACTCATCTGCCATGTAGAGTGCTTTCGCGTCGTAGAACCCTCCTTTTGTTCGCGCATCTCCGGCCCAGTAGACCTGGTACGCCTTGTCGTCTTCAGGGTACACCGCTAAAGTTCCTTACATAGTCGGAACTCCAGACAGACTAGGTCTTGTCGAGGAGAAATTCTACTAAAACTGAAGACATTGTAGAGCTCGGGCAGGATCGACAGGTCGGAGAAAGCGGGCAAACAGAACCAGCCGAGAGCGATCGTTCGTGGAAGCTCGGCGAAGCCTCTATGGGCGAAGCGAAAGTAGAAAGTGGCGTGTTCGGCGTTTCGGCCACGTCGAGGCTTCTGATCAGGGTTGTCGGGTGCCCTGCTTGTCATATCTCTAACATCAGCGGTTTTATGGGCTCACGTCCCGAAATTGTTTTCTCGTGCATAAATTATTTTTCTTATTCAAAGATTTGACGAAATAGTGGTATTCGAACAAACTTTACGTCATTTGACTGTACGTCTGTCTGCCCGTCAAAGTGTTTTGACGTACAGTCAGAGACAATCTATCTACAATCAGAATCGCCACCAAGAAATCTTGACCACCTTGACGGCATTTCGCGGCGGCCGACTGCTACCGGAAACCACCAGAAAGCCGACAAGTGGAGTCTGACTGGAGTTTGACTGTCGGTCAGAGAAACTTGTTGGCCAATCAGACATGCTTGACGTACAGTCAGGCACAGTCAGCTGTCCACTAGAAAACATTGACTGCCAAACAGGGTTACATTGATGGATTTTTCATTAGGGTTTACTTCTAACCCTGCCCGGATTTGTGCTTGGAACATTTAAAGGTGCGGCGAGCCACGCTTAAACCCGCGAACAGCCCTGGTTTGGCATCCCCAAACCTAAACAATTTATCGAAGGAACTGTTCTTCTATGGTCCCTAGAAAGGCTGTCTACTCTCCCGTTTGAGCGCTTGTCTCACGTAGTTAAATGGCAGCGCCATAGATGATATCCTAGAGGGCGCTGAACTCAATCGGCATGTTTTGTAGCTTCTAGCTTCTCTCTCACTGCATTTTTCAGTCTCAACAAGCTTAGCGAGAACAGCATTGTTGACTACTCTGCATCTTAGCAAAGACAGATGTACCCTTGTTAGACTGTTAGGGCCATGCAGTGGAGAAAACAACACACAGTAAAAGTTTTTACACCCTTAAGGGTGTAAATCAGTTTGTCCCAGGGCTAACACCCTTAGGGTGTTCAGGCCAGCACCCTTCATAGTGGGTGCTTGATAAACACCCTCGGAGAAGGGTGCTTGGCAGGGAATGGGCGCCCGCTGGGGTGGCCCAGTGGATGCTGGGCCACCCCAGCCAATCCGGCGCCGGGTGAGTATCATGCGACATTTTGGTTATGTGGAGTTCAATGTTGCATGACACTCTCTCGACGCTGGATTGGCTGGTAGCGTCCGCCGCGCTCGGACGAAGGGTGAAATGTTAGTATAGGCCCCAGTGAAAACTTCATAGGAATGTGTCCAATACACATATCATAACTTGTAAATTGTACAAAAATCATATAAGGTATTGCATATCCTTATATTAGAATTATATGATTTACAGCTTATGTTTACTGAACACATTTACATTTTTTTCACTTAGGGGGATTGCCAAATCACCACATACGAGGCACGTGATAAAGAAATAATGAGTCACACTGAACACAACTCACTTCATGAAGTAATACAAAAGAGCTCCTTGCAAGCCACATCATAACCCCGAGGGCAACTGGGTAGTGCTACGGCGCCCCCTTTCTCGAACTCTAAGTGAGCAAGCAGTGGCCCCAAGCATCGTACTGCACGGCTCAACCATTGTAAGCATCATGGGTTGCCACAAAGCATGTGGAGCCTTCCTGTTTGGAGATCAAGTGACATGTTATGTTTGTCTCAGAGGATTGCAGGAACCACGCTTCGCTTATCACTTGTCTCCTTATGTGCATCTGTTTACTAATTGGAAGCAGGGTAGAGGGAAGTGGTCTAGCCCTTGACTGAACCCCAGCAGTATTTCAGTAAGTGAAGCTCATTATGACATCAATTAGAATGTGTTAAATTGAACATTTATTGAACCCTAAGAGACAAATGAAAAATACAATGTATGCCATTTCATGACATAAAAAATGCTATCTGCAAACATGTAGTGAAAAATATCACAGAATGAACTTGCACTCTACGGCAGAAAAGCAAATGTTTCAATAGAAGACGCTATCCTCTTGCTCACGTACAAGAAAAATTATAAAGTTCTGGAAGACGACTATGAATGAGGAACTTGTACAGCTAAATTTTAAGTATTTCGCCTACAGGAAGTCAGCATAAGTTATCACAGAAAGTGCCTAACAGTTAAAGAGATAAAAAAAACATACCTCCATAAAACCTTCTACCATTCGTTTTGTAAGCAAAATAAAAATGAACCTGATAATACTGGCGAGAAAAGTGCAATATACACTTTTAAAACGGCTCACAAAACATCTCTTCAACCACATACCTCTCTGCAAACTTTGTTCAAAAATTTAATTACGACTGTCTTTGGAGTTGTGTCGCTCAAGCCAAGGAAAATCCCCTCCAGAGCAACCAGCGTGTTGGAGGCCCTGCATTCGTACTGGATGCTGAACAGCCAAAATGCTGTCAACAACATGCACAGTCCGTCTTCTCCATTCAAAACAGAGAACAAGCGCTCACGATCCACAACAAGGTGAAGAAAGTCTGCATCGTCCAGCTCTTGCTTGGTGTAGAGGACACATGGTGCCGGTAGAGTGTTCTCGTCCTGCGTTAGGTAAAAGAAAAAAAGCACAACATATTTTAATGTAGAAGGCCAAAACAAGTTTGCTCTTGTCAACTGCTATTATTTGCTGCAGTTAAGGCCATGAGCATCAGCCTCCACACAGGAATACAGTGCTTACGTGTGAACAAGTAACCGGCGTCTGCAGCAATGTAAAACGAATGAGGAATTACAATCAGGGCAACATCTCGACATGAAAGTATTGCGATATAATCTTAGGGGCACTTTTGAGTATCTCTATTTCTGTACCAAGATGCATTTGCGAAATCTATTTGTATTTCAGTAGTGAAATACTTTTGCGATGTATATTATGATACGCTGCTAGACTTGTCTATCTTGCTACATTTATCGTTGGAAATGAGCTGACAGGTTTGCAGATAAAAAAAATAGAAGCCACGCCACAAATCCGACGCATCACTGGTTCGTTTTCGCACTGAGTGATTTTTTGCTTTGCTATCACATTTCGCTTTTACAGCGGCCGGTTTTCTTTCTGCAGACAGCGGCCTTCTTGTGAACATTTGAGGTTATTGTTTAAATAAGAGGACACCCACAAATGCACAGATGAGAAACAATATGTCCAAAAGGGTCAGAAGACAAAAAGCAGGGACGTTTGCGCAGACACGCTTTGTCAGGCGGTGTCATCGGTCGCCAGCGTTCATTGGGTGCGATAATGGGTTCTTATCGGTATCAGCGAACATAGCCAAGGGAAGGCAAGTTTAAAAAAGAAAAAGGGACAAACACCGACAGAAGGCGGAGAGCTCAGGAGCTACAATCTATGTCGACCCACGGACGCACCCTTCTTCCCTCGCCACCCTGCATTTATGAACCGTATAGGGCTGCCGACTGACCATAACCGTATATATGCTGATATTCGTCCCTTGGCCAATCTTAATTTTTTTTGCTTCCTCCTCTACACTGAAAAACCCAAAGATGAAGCTTACAGAAAACAGCAAACATAATAATGTGTCGTATGTAGCTGTAAAAATTAATTTTCACGAGCTACATTTTATGTACAGTCACCGGCCATATGAGCTCCGCCGTCCGAACATTAACTGGAGCAACAAAAATCCAGCATGCAGAGCGTCGAGCGTGGCAAGGTTGACGGCTGTGGTTTTCAACGGTGGAGTGGGCGATTGCACAGAAACAGGTGCTCGTGATAATATATTTCTACAGCTAACTATGAGATATTGTTGTGTTTGCACCTCGCTGCACCCTCGAATTCATGACAGACAAAGGTGTTCTGACAAAATATATAATGAGCTGTAATACTGTTGAAATTTGGACTAGTTGGTGCAGCATGTTTACGGGTAAAACAGCACGAACAGGGACACAGGACAGAGAAGATTTACACAAACAGAGCGCTGACTGTCAACTGCTTATTTTGAAAGAAACGCCCAACGGTGTGGTCACACCAAACAAAATTACATCACGGCACATGACCGTCACATGATCGTCACAAGTTAAAGCCTCTCAAAAATGCCAACTCACAATCATAAAGATCTATCGAAGGCGCACTGACACATTTATCTTTGAACTGGGAAATGTAAAAGGCCTCAGTTATCTCCCTAGTTCGTTGGTGACTGTGTCGTCCCAGGACCGTGGTATCTTCCAAAACCGCAGAACAATTACATCTGTCGCAGTGAACCGCCAGATTCCCCGACGGAGATGCCCTAATCAAACACGCGTGCTCACGTAATCTATCAATAATGCAGCGACCGGTCTGGCCGATGTAAACTTTTTACAAGTCAGGGGAATACTGTAGAGCACCCCACCACCACGCAAGGGACAAACTTGTTTTTATCCTTCTTATCACATGTGGCCCTGACAACCAATCCCCTCTCCACCCTCGCACATAAACGTCCCAGATTGTCCGGTGCTGAGATAACGACAGGAACATTGTGGCGTTGCGCTACTTTCTTTATCCTATGCGCCACCTTATGGATATGGGGCACCACCACCGGTTTCAGCGTAGACTTCCTACCCATAACTACCTCCGGATTGCTCACCCTCCTCAAGAGGCACTCGGCCACACCTACCAGGAGATTGCCAGAATAGCCACCCTCCAAAAGTTTGTTGGCCTGGCTACGAAAACTCGTCGTCATTTGGTGAGGACATGACCTGACGAGTGACCCCCAAAGACTACTGGATATGATTCCCCTTTTAACTATGTTTGAATGACTCGAGTCGAATGGAAGCACACCTTTCTTCGACCTAGGACAGAAGCACCAACACACGTGGGAGTCCGAGAAAGTTAGCTTAATGTCTAAAAACTGTAGAACACCCCCAACAGGGTCTTCTTTAAGTGACGTATTCCTGTCCAGGTGTGATAGACGCATAGCCGGAAAATTAGGGAGTGACGTCATTGTGTATTTAGGTACGTAGATGACTTTTGGGTGTTGTTCCGAACTGGTTCCGGCCGGAACAGAGAGGGTGTGGTTGCAGACATGTTGGACGTGTTGAACTTCACCAGGGAAGACCCTGTAGAGAGTGTTCTCCAGTTTTTAGACATTAAGCTAACTTTCTCTGACTCCCACGTGTGTTGGTGCTACTGTCCTAAATCGAAGAAAGGTGTCCTTCCGTTCGACTCGAGTCATTCAAACATAGTTAAAAGGGGAATCATATCCAGTAGTCTTTGGGGGTCACTCGTCAGGTCATGTCCTCACCAAATGACGTCGTGTTTTCGTACCCACGCCAACAAACTTTTGGAGGGTGGCTATTCTGGCAATCTCCTGGTAGGTGTGGCCGAGTGACTCTTGAGGACGGTGAGAAATCCGGAGGTAGTTATGGGTAGGAAGTCTACGCAGAAACCGGTGGTGGTGCCCCATATCCATAAGGTGGCGCAGAGGTTAGAGAAAGTAGCGCAATGCCACGATGTTCCTGTCGTTTTCTTAGCACCGGCCAAGCTGGGACGTTTATGTGCGAGGGTGGAGAGGGGATTGGTTGTCAGGGCCCCATGTGATAAGAAGCATAAAAACAAGTTTGTCCCTTGCGTGGGGGTGGGGTGGTCTACAGTATTCCCCTGACTTGTAAAAAGTTTACATCTGCCAGACCGGTTGCTGCATTAATGATAGATTATGTGAACACGTGTGTTCGATCAGGGCATCTCCGTCAGGGAATCTGGCGGTTCACTGCGACAGATGTGGTTGTTCTCCGGTTTTAGAAGATACCACGGTCCTGGGAAGACACAGTCACGAACGAACTAGGGAGATAACTGAGGCCTTTTACATTTCCAAGTTCAAAGACAAATGTGTCAGTGCGCCTTCGATAGATCTTTATGATTGTGAGTTGGCATTTTTGAGGGGCTTTAACTTGTGACGATCATGTGACGGTCATGTGTCGTGATGTAATTGTTGTTTGGTGTGACCACGCCGTTGGGCGTTTCTTTCAAAATCAACAGTATGTCAGTCAGCGCTCCGTCTGTGTACATCTTCTCTTTCCTGTGTCCTTGTTCGCGCTGTTTTACCCGTAAACATACAATGAGCTGTCTGCGTCAAGAGAAGAGCAATCTCGGTGGCCCAAAAGGTAACCTGCGGCTGCTGGATGACTTGATGTAAATGGACCCAGAAGTCGCGGGCTTGGAGAGAGGTGCAGAAACTATGTGATATTAGAACTGAAAAGTTAATAATCTCAAATCATTATCCAATTTAAGCCCAAATTCTATGATTCGCACATGCCTATTATTTTCAGTATGAAGCCAAAGGCAAACCAAGTAGTAGTCCGTTGAATTTATTGCCGAATAGAATACATTTTGAATACCAAACTGGATGCTCTGCTTATGTTTGAAAGGTTGCGATAAAAAATGCAATACTTAATTGGGTGAAAAGCAAAGCTTTGTAACAATTATGTGCATGATTACATTCTACAAGTCGTTTTACATGTAGACACAGCATTCTATTTGAAAGCTAACAGAATTTTTAAAAAAGGCCGTGAGAGTTATGTCAATGTCTTCTTCACTGCGTGTTCATGGGACTCGGCGGAGATTAGTAAAGGGTATAACCGTCACAGTATGTTGACTAATTGACGAAAATCTGTTAGCTTTGTAATTAATGGCTTTATGGGCCATGTTGCAACTGCAGTGTTAAAAGCCAGTCAATATTAAAGGCTATCCCGATTTAAACAATTCACGAAAAGCCAAGCGGCTACGAGATATTCATTGTCCAACTTTTGCGTTTCTAATGTCGGATGCCAAAACCGCGCTCAGTTTGAGCTCAGGAATTCGTGCCGTTAATGGTGGGTAGAAGAGTGACATAGTCCTACCAGGCACGTCGTCACTATCTCGACAGTGTGCACTTGGTGGATGCATCGGCGTCATACTTCCAAGATAGTGAAGGTGCGTTCGACGCCACCCCGTCTGCACAATATCCTGAGGTCTTCTGAGCGCAAGATTTTGGAATCGGGTGACGAAAAGGTAGAGTTTTAGCATTGAATATCTCGAAACTTGTTGCCATTCGTAAATTGTGTCAATTGGGTGAGTCTTTACTATTCACCGCCTTTGAAACTAGAATTGAAACATGTCCCATTATTCATTAATCAAAAATATTACTAAAACATTTTGGTAGATTAGTTTTGATAAACATTCTGCGACGGTTATCCCCTTATCTAATGTGCTCCGAGCCCTACAAACACACAGTGAAGGTGGCATCCAAATAACACTCACGCCATTATTTGTTTTAAATTTCGTTCGATTTAAAATAGAATGTTTTGTATGTATGTATATATAAATACCGGGTGCATGAGGATGCAGCCGAGCACCATCCTACTATAGAGGTCCACGTTTTCCTTACGTAAAACTGGATCAAACTGGACAAGGCCAGTTTTACATAAACCCCAGCACGGCATGTACCAAGGACCGCCTGATTGCTCACCTCATAGAACACTCTGTGCAGCTTGAAGAGAGTGGCTTGCGGTCTTTGACGGTGGGTCTACCCGCTTGGTTCAGCTGGGACCTGCAATAAATTTAATACAGCTTGCCATATACCACAAAGTAACAAAGAGATAGCCAGTAATACATAAGCCTACAGCAAGACATGTCCCAATGGCCGCTAGAAATTCTCGCTCACCTCATAGAAGACCCTGCATTAATGGCCGACTGAACTTAGTATAAATGTTGCAGAAAAATAAGGATCTGTATTCAGCTGCGTCAAAACACGTGATCTAATGTAATAATTGTGTGTCCTTATAGAACACTACTTAAATAATTTTGACTAAAGAGAATGACCACAAGTATATACTGAAAGAATCAGTAACAACGAAGAAACCTAGAAATCTGTTGAATGCCTTCCTGTGTTTCGCCATCGAGTGGAAGAAGTTTCTTGGCCTATATTTATTTTAGAAAAAGGGCGTGATGCCCATCTGTATTTTTTTTAAATCTTGATGTTGTGCATGATATTTTTTATTTCGTAGGTTGAAAGCTCAAGGGCATTCCCTGTTGTTTGCTAAATCACATTTACCCAGATGTTAGTAGGTTGTTTCTTTGCATTTACTGTCCTTGGGTATATTAGGGGTTGTGAAAAGTATAACCGTGTAAGATCCAGGAAGAAATTCCCTTTGTAGAGGGGTGGTAAGCAGAAATGAAATTTTGAAGAGTGACTTCATGTCTTCACCTATGTTTCCTCTTTTGGGTCGCCTATTGATATTTTGTCTTTTGAAACTCAGCTATCTTTGACACTTTTCTGCGTTTGTGTCATCCTTCAGAGAACCAGCCTTGAATAAATTATTCGTGTTCAGCCTGTATAGCTAGCTTGCACCCTCGTTTTTGTTTATTAATAAATGACTCTAGGATTCAACTGTAAGCACAGTGTTAATGCATACGATATAAATAGCATCATACTTTTGTTGAGTAGTGCTGATGATTGGACCAGTTGGTAGCCAATTATTTAAAAGAAATCATGAAGAATATGGGAACAGAGGATACGAACGCAACACAGCACTGTGTTGATATCCTCCTTGTCCGTGCAATTCATACTCCGTGTTTTTAATAATATATTTTTTTATATTTTCTGCTTGGTATCATCTGTATAGGGGTTCACTGGAATGACCTACCTGCCATTGCATTCACTTTAGAGGCAGCTCCCACTTCCTCATGGTGCGATCGTTGAGGATGTGCTGGGCAGGCGTCACTCTCACTCTTGTGGTGCATTTCCCCAGGTTCCCCTAGGTTTCAAGCTGCTAGCCAAACTGAGTCAGGCCTGCCAGCCCTGCAGGAAATGTCAATTCCACTCTTTTAGATGTACACACCCACATTTTGCGTGTACCTGAAAGAAGCTCTAACAAAGAGGAAACAATATGATTGGCCCTTTTCGAATGCATTCTTTTTTTTTCGTTGAGAACATACATACAAGTCACACGCTATTGTACATTCAGTGGTGCGGCTTAATTTATGAAGAGCACTTTTTTATATAACTTCAAGCTCTTTGAGAAACGATTCAATATAATGGATCGGACATAAATGGCTGCTATGAACTGTCCTTTATATTTACACATTACTTGATATCATAAAAACTGTAGAGCAGGGTAGGGCTGTACTGCATCAATTACGAATTTGTAACCAATGAATAGTTCGCATTTATTTATTTATTACTTTTGGCTATTAGTCTTTGACAGAAAGAATAACTGGACGAGTTGGTACGGTGGTAGACTTTCAACTCCATCGAATATTCAAGTTTGACATTGGCGTTTAAGTTAATTTTTTCTATCGTTTTTGTGTTTTTGCTTTTTGTAGCTACTCTGCTTTTTGTAAGGTCTTTCGCCACCACTAAAAAACGTAACATCCAAACTTTTTTTTTACGCCACACAATAGTAAACTTGGAAAGTGTGCCGGTTCTGCAAACCCGAAGAGACCGCGCGTCTCTACGGCACAGGCATTAGCTTGGGCAAAAAATCATGCTGCTCGCACTTGTAACGTTTTTCTCGCTCCCGCTTTATGAAACAAATCGGTGGCGAGCGGCTGTTGGTACAAGACGTCACAACTAGCGAGACCTGTAATTAACACTTTGGGACGGCGACTGAATGCTTGAACGTCCGTGAGACGGCACTTGAAGGCTCCGCAAAAGCGTCCTCGGAGGAGCGTCGTTGGACGGCGCCCAGAACATGCCCACGGTTCCGCCGCGCGGGAATCCTTCTCACACTGCGGAGCGAGCCACAGGTTTTGAAGATACGCTCTGTTCAAATAACTAAATAAAACAGGACAGAAGCATAGTTAAAATGAAGCATAGCTTAGCAAGCCCACGGTACACGACAAAGTTTGAAACAGCAGCCCACTTTGCAGAAACAAAAGAAAGTTGCTTACCGGCGTTTGCACGAGTCGTCCATGCTGTCCTGAACTTACGGGCGTTGACACACAGCGTCTCCCAGCTCTCAGTTATTGCTTGTTATTCTTGAACACGGTATTCATAAGGAACATATAAAAATATCCGCTAAAACGTCTATAACGTAAAAAGGAAGGAGATTCCCGAAGCATTCGCAACCCAACGGCCACTCGAGCAGCCCAACGGAAGCTGATTGGAATAGCGATGGTCTTGCGCAGTCTTCAAAAGTCTCTTTTCCTTTTTTTATCTTTTAGAACGATACCAAGCAAATCATTATTATATTAGTAACAATAAGAATTTCAATACAATAATAATGTAAAAAATACAAAAAGTTAGTAAACCTTAGGTTTTCTTTAAACTTTAGGGTTTTTTTTTTGTGTGTGAAACCGAAACTAGTGTTCTGGAGTAGTTCTCCGCGCAGCCTTTTTTGGAGGAGTACGATCTGTAGTCACTCGCAACTGTGAAGGAGTTTCAAGGTTTTTTTTTTCGATTTCTGGGTGGGCTCTTTTGCCGTGCTTGCTTTGGTTCCTCTCGTCATGACCGACTCGCCCGACTATATTGCGGTGATGACAGCGTTTCAGTTAATTTCAGAAGGTCTAATAAAACGCAGTGACAGCGAAATCAAGGACAGCGACGAAGATACCAGCTTGGCTCCAGCTCGAGTGACGTGACGACGAGGCAGCCGTTCTCGGCGAAGTGTTTGCCGAGTCGTTCGCCTTGCCAGCGAAGAGGCCCAAGGTATCGCGTTATGTGGAAGACGTTGAGCGCGCCTATTCGGATGAAGAGCTAGGTGTGTCATTTGTTGGCTGTGTGTCTTTGTAATCTACGTAATTGGAATAATTAGAAGACAATACGCCAAATGCTCCGCAGGTGGAAGTCGCCTTCGGAGATGACGATCGCTTTACGGCATACGTGTTTGGTACGGCTCGTACAAGTACCTCAAGTTGTCTTCATCCTTCGCCGTAAGGAAAAATAAATTGTGTCTCAACGTCGGGGTCACCGCTAATCAAGTAGAAAACAATCACATTTTTTGTCAAAGCATGAAGTTCTGATCAGAATATCATGCTTTCAGCAAGATTGCAGACGCTCTGAGATAGCCGTCGCTCTGGCGCTGGGAACGTTACGCTCGATTTGCTCCGCAGCGCTTGCCACTGGGGTGCATCACGAGACCGATCGCTCACGGAGCCCAGCCGCTCGACGACGTCGTATTTGTTTGCGTTGTGTATGAGCGTGCACGCGCGTGCCTGTGTGTGTGTGCGCGCGTGTGGATGCGTTCCCGTGCATGCGTGTGTGCGTCTGTGCTTGTGCGTGCGTCTGCGCGCGGGCGTGCGTTTGCCCGAGTGTATATGTGTCTGCGCGCGCCCAAGCGTCTGTTTGTCCGTTCTATTGAACTGCGCTAGCAAGAAGACCAATTGGATGTCCCTGGAGACTGTTAAAAACACTAACTTATTAATTATTATTATTATTATTATTATTATTATTATTATTATTATTATTATTGTTATTATTATTATTATTGTTATTGTTGTTATTGAAACATAGCCCCGAGTCTTTAGACTCAGGGCCATAGAATTTTCTATAGGTGGGTAAATAAAATGTATTGGTTCGCAGTCTTTAGACTCGGGATCATAGAATTTTGCATAGGCGGGAAAAGAAAATTGATTGGTTCCCAGCCTTTAGACATAGGGGCCTAAATTTTTATATAACTGGCTAGTAGCTGTATTTATGAATCTTTAAGGCTTACGATACAGGGCTACAAAGGGGTGATAGTCTACCACTGACTTTTCCATAGACCATAGACCATTTTTGATTGGGATGTCTCGGACTGGTTTATTATGGGTTCTGCCTCTTTATGTGTGTGAGTTATTGTGCAGGTCATCATATTCTCAAATGAATATTTTACCCAGGTTGACATAGTCATGTGACAGGTTCTAGCAGCATGTCATGAATATTTGTCAAACATTTTTACTATATTTTGATTTCTATGTTGTGTTGTCAGATATAAACTCGAGACTAACTGATTTTCTTATTATACACTTCCATCAACAAATATTTGTAAAAAATTGCTAGTATTGAGCATTTCTCCCTGGTTTCGAATTTCTGAGCATGGAGTGATTTGCAAGAAAACTAAATATGAACTCATATTTAAAATTTTGTTAGCAAACATCAAAATTGCATGCAAAAGAGGCACTTCATTATCAGCTATATGCATGAATTACGACTGACATTATTAAAATACTAGACTGCTAACAACCTTTGCTTTTCAAGCAGAAAGCTAACCTGTATAAGCCTGCAGAGCCATATATAAGCTTTCCAAAACATTTCATATTATATATTTAGCACCCTCTTCTACACCCTTCTTACACCCTTCAATAAATGGAGGGTATAACACGAAACAGCACTCCTTCCTTAACTTATGAGGGTGTACGACTAGATTTTAGTGTGTTAAAAGGGTGTAGCCGAGGGTGTAAGTTGCTAGAACATCCCTTTTACACTCTTAAAGGTGTAAAAACTTTTACTGTCCACGCAAACTCCAGTTATTCATCCTCCTCCTTTTCAGACTTTACACCAAAGCAATGAACAGATACAGAGCAGCAAAGTCGACACCGGCTAAGGCTTCAGAAGGGCAGGAAGTGTAAATGATTCATTTGCAAAGCGGAAATTTGCTTGTGCCGGTCGTAGTTTATCCAGAATTGTTTTATGTCTTGGTAACTGCGAAATTCTAGAACGCCAATAGCTCGCAGCGCAGCCTCGCGCATTCATTTCAAAGCAGTCACCTAGGGAGGAGGGGCGGTGCAGTTGACGCAAGGCTAGCCAGTCTACTGTTGACCATAGCTTTCAAAAGCAAATGTATTATCATGTCTCCCAGTGTTGGAGACAGCTTCTGGAGCTGCACTCGCAGATTTAGTCAGTACATAGAAGTCTAGTCGCAATATGTTTTGGGAAGCACGCCGCTCTAGGTGGCCTTTTACGATTGGCCGAAATATCACTATGAGATCTTGAGTATGATCACTCCTACCTACATCATAGAAAATAAGAGGAATGTCAGACTGCCAACTAGGACGGTGGTGGCGGCTTGATATCAGGACGCGATTACTAGAATCTTCCACCGTGCTTTATATACTCAACAACAAAATTGTCGCTAGCAAGTTATAATCATCGTCGTGAATTAAGAGATAGGAACCGTAGTTTCCCGTCGTCCATTGGTCTGATGCAGTAGGCATCTTATTTATGATATAACGAATGAACAAAAAATAATGATATCGGATCATTCACGAACTTACTCAAGGGGGTTCCACTGCACCACCTTATTTCTAGGGTTGGGCGTTGATTAAAAATTTTAACCCGATTAATCGTCACCCTTTAGTCGATTAATTAATCGATTAATCGGTTGCGTTAATTTTTATAAATAATATATTAAAAATAATGCAAGAACACGTCTTGCCTTTGAGGACTTATTTTACTCTCTGTTACACGGCGCAAAGGACATTTAGAATTGAGGATACATATAGTTCAACGATTCAAAGACTCACATATTTTTGCTCCAGCTCCGAAGACAAAGAAGTTTGTCCACATTCTCCGACAGGAAGACAAGAAGTCAGAGCTTGGGCGATGCTTTCTTCTTTTTAAAAAAAGGAACCTCGATGAGAAGGCGTTGATTGTTGTCTGCGTTTTGGCGGATGGTCCTTGCTGCAGCTACATGGGTGCTTCGCTTGTAGGCGATACTGAAGCGAACTTTCACTTCCACTGCACGAAAACGGCTTTTTGCAGATGATGCAGTGGACTTCCTTCGAGTTAAAAACTTCACCGCTGGAGTTTACTTTAAACCCAAACTTTCCAGCGAGATGGCCTTTCATACTCGTGAACTCGTCCATTTTTACGTGCCGAATACTGGAACAAGTAACCATGGCGTTGTTAGCTTTCCAGCTTGTTTCTCTCCTTGTTTGTCTTGCCTGGGCAGGATGTGTAATAGATCCTCAACACCTGAAGTTTCGCGGTCGCGCGGGAATCAATTGCGGGCCAGGCTTGTTCGTCTGGCCTCGGCAGAACTGCAATGAACATCCTCGAACGCGTGACGCTTCGTGAGCGCTAGAATTGAACCTTGCTCATGGCACCTGGCTGGCAACGTACTTCTTTTGAGTACCAAATAAAAAACCGATTAACCGGTTAAAAAATTTTATCACGATTAAAGCCTTAATAGATTAATCGGAAGGTTAATCGATCAATTGCCCAGCCCTACTTATTTCTCGATGAAATGACGTTGCACCTCTCGCTTTTAAAAAAGACACCGCGAGCATGAGTTTCGGTATCTGCATTCTGAATTGTTTTCGAAAAAGTGCGCAAGATTTCTCGCTGACAGTTGTCAGTGTTTAGAGTGCAAGCGATCTTGTCGGCCTTCCTGAGTGATGGCTGCTGTGCACACATGGCTCGTACCGGGAACAAGCACGGCAGCTGCGACAACTCTTGTATCATCGCACTGTGTAATCAGGTCAAAAGTGATGGTTTATGTCAGTCAGGCCATTAAAAATCATAGTAAACATTATATTTATTTGACTTAGTTCTGATTTCTTTTTACGGAAACATCTGTCATTTGGTAGCTTTCGAAGTGCATCCGGTGAATGCTTTCACTGTGCAAAAGTTATGCAAAATCTGTCTTCCGTGATGCCGCCACGTCGCTCGAAATGCAATTATGGAAATTTTTGGCGCACATATCTATCCATTATCTTTAATGGGGCAACGCGTGACCTTAATATAAGTTAAGTGCGGCTAAAATCCCGGTGGTTTAAATTGCGCTCTTAACAATTGTGAATTTTATTCCCAACTTAAAGTCAGTGTTTCAAGTTTTTTTTGCTAAATTATACATTTATTATTGTGCACATGGCCGAACAGTGCTAATACCAGCCTAAAATTCGCCCAACCTCGCAATCAAAAATAAAAAAAATAAAAAATACATCGTGTACCAATATCAACATATAATTGTTATTGACATTAAGCGTCCTTTTTTATTCGAAAAATAAAACACATAATGTGTGTATTATTTCATGTTTGGTAGCGGTGTTGCGCTCATTATTAGGCTGGTATAAGCACTGTTCCACCGTGTGCACAGCAATATATCCATAATCTAGCACAATCGAAAAAGAGGAAGTTGAAACATTGAAATTAGGGAGGAGAATACGATAAACAATTGTTAAGTGCTCAATTTAAATCACCTTAATTGTAACTCCACTGAACTTACAATGATGTCACGCGTTGGCCCTCTAAATATAGTGGATAAATATTTGCTCTAAAAATAGCAATAATGCGTTTCACGCGACGTGGCAGCACCACGGGACAAATTTAATTACTAAAGTTTGCGCGAAGCATTTTAGCAGATCACACCGGGAAAACATACCCCGGATCCACTACTAAACTTACCAAAAGAGAACTGCCGCTGCTAAAAAAGGAGAAAAATATCAGAACAAAGTTAAATGAATATAACTTTTACTGCGATTTTTAGTGGCTCGACTGAAATAGAATATCACTTTTGATCCTGATCTTACAGTCCAGTGCAATGGGGTTGTCGCAGCTGCCGCACTCGTCCCGGGTGTAGGCCGTGTGTGCACAGCAGCCATCACTAAGGAAGGACAGAAAGACCGCATGCATCTCCAACACTGTCAACTGTCAGCGGCAATTCTTCAGCATTCGTTTGCTAACGCTACAACATGCAGGTACCGATACTCATGCTCGTGGTAGCCCTTTTCAACACGAGAGGCGCAACGTCATTGCAACAAGAAATGAGTTGGTGCGGTGGATTCCCCTTGAGTAAGTTACGAGCGACCTGATATGGTTATTTTTGTTTATCTGTGATATATTATATAAGGTGCCTACTGCATCACACCTATCGCCGACGAGAAACTACGATTTATATGTTCGACGTCACATCGATTATCAATCTCCAGCGACAATTTCGTTGTTGAGTATATAAAGCACGATGGAAGCCTAGATTCACCCGTTCCTTAAACCAAAGCTGCCAACACCCTCACAGTTGGCAGTCTGACATTCCTCTTATTTCGAATAATGTAGGTAGGAGTTATCATACTCAAGATATCATAGTGAGCTTGTGACCAATCGTAAAAGGCCGACCACAGCAGCGTTTTTCATCCCACAAGTAGTCACTAGCCTTCCACGTACTGACTAAGCCTGCGAGTTCAGCACCAGAACCTGCCTCCAACACAGTGACACATGATAATACGTTTGCTTTCGCAGACCCCATGGCCCCCAGATAGACTGGCTAGTGTTCCGTCCACTGCCCCATCAACCTTCCCCCTGGGTGACTGCTACGGATTAAAAGCACGTGGTGGCGCTGCGAGCAATCGGCATGCTAACATTTGGCAATTACCAAAAAAATATATGTAGAAAATATAATATGACACAAGGAAATGTGCGCTTTGCAGATGAATTATTTTCTCCTCCTGACCTTCAGAATCCTTTGCTGCTGTCGCCTTGCTACTTTGTATCTGTTCATTGCTTTGATGTAAAGTCTGGAATGGAGGATGATGAATAACTTGAGTATGCTTGTTCTTTTCGCCACTGCATGGACATCTCAGCCTAACAAAGGTACATCTGTCTTTGCTAAGAAGCAGAGTAGTCAGCAATGATTTTCTCACTAATCTTGTTGAGAGTGAAGAATGTAGTGAAATAGGAAGGTAGCAGTTACAACATCACGCCGATTGCGAGGAGCGACCCTGGAATATCTTCCACGGCGCCGCTATTTCGCTACGTGGAGACAGGTGTTCGAATGGGAGGCTACCCAGCCATTCCAGGGATCATAGCTGAGCGATTCCTTTCTATAATTTTTTTTAATAATTGGAGAGGCCAAAAAAGGGCTCTTCGCGGGTCTAAGCGTGGCTCGCGGCTACCGTAAATTTTTCAAGCCTAATCCCGGCAAGATTAGAAGGAAAGCGATATGCAAAACAAATTAGCACTCGTATTTGGCTACAATGCGTCATCGCGTGTTAGTGACACTCCAGGATCAACAAGCGATCGCCGTTTTTGTTTTGTTTTTCTTTCGGAATTAAAACGCCATAAGAAATACACATGAGGAGGAAACTTTGATTTAGGGTGTTAACCGGAACAGTAAAGTTTGGTTTGCGCCAATATCCTTTCGAAGAAGAGTGCAAAAAATCGCCGATATCTTGTTCGAGATAAGATTGTTGCGAACTGTACATTAGAGAAGCCAGGCAAACGTGGCATTAGGGTCATTTGTAGATCGTTTAAATGTGCACGCACTTTAGCTCGAGGAAATATTATGCTTCTATGTCTTTTTCATAGTGAAGTTCAAGGTGACGCTTATCTCCTAGAGATAATGAAGTCTACGATAGAAGCCATGTCCTTAGTTTTGTACTGCTTTTTTATTTTGATGACGCTCGGACTGATCCTCAGATTCTCGATCAATATCCAAGCGTGCGAAGGTACAACACAGCACTTCGGCGTGTCAAGGAAGCTTTGAACACACCGGAAGAGCGGCGAAACCCGCTTTCGAATAGTTGTCTTCTTTTTGTGGAACTAGGCTTTCGTGAAATGTCCACGTGTTCTCAACGGTAATGTATTACGGCTGGCTCACACAAGATCTGTGTAACGTCTTCGGCGAATGACGACGAACGAGTAGAAAACCTGTCTTTAGCACACTGCCGCCGGCCTCTACAACGCTAGCAAAACGAGAAAAAAAATACTGTATTCAAGATGGCCGTCCGGTGGTCGCACTCGCGGAGCGATGATGCGCGATCCAGCAATTGTCATAGAGATCAGTGGAGTCCAATAATTTCTATGACTGAAATGCTAGACAGCCGTTTTATAATGAATGTTTTAAAGTATTAAAACTCCTGTTTGGGCGAGTTGGTTCATACTGATAAAAGGTTAAAAAGCGTAAACAAAACAACGCCAAAAAAGCCACAAAGTCGACAGGACGGGCGCTAACTCACAAATGATTTTATTAGAAAAAACACTGTCACTTTTATACACAAAATCGTTTGCCACATCTACACTACAACCATTCACCACTCTCACAAGCAGCTATCTAGAAAAGTTACTTCTTCCTGGGACAGAAATAAAGAAGGCATGCTGACGCAGTTTCATGTTTCCTTTTGATAGATAACGCCTCTATAATCTCTCTCTCTCTGTTTTATCTTTTGCTTTCTTTAAACACATTGTTGCAACCAAAGAGCTCACAGTCAGCACATCGCCTGCTAACTTACAAGTGGGCGGCCAGAGAAAATAAAGTTTAAAGACGTGTACGTGTGATTTCTCATTGGCATAAAATGTCGCAAAACTTTAAAAAGATAGCTGGCAGATACGACGTAAATATGGTTTTCTCGGTCACTTGCAAGCTCTCGAAAATATATCCGATGCTTACACGGCAGAAAAACGCACTCTGCTCTAAGAAGCACGCAGTACAGTACACAGTATGTGTGACCAATGTCGTGTTCGAGACACCCTTTAAGTTGTGGAAAATTTATATCGGACAAACCTACCGCTGTTTTAACGATAGGGCATGGGAACATAATCTTTCTGTGCGCAACAACGCGGAGGGACACCTTCCCGACCACTGCAGGCGATGTTATTACTGTTAGCCTCTTCTGGCCGCAACAAAGTTTTAATAAAAAGTAAAAGATAAAACCGAGGAGAGATTATAGGGCGTTTTATATCAAAAGGAAATATGAAAACTGCGTTAGCATGCCTTCTCTTTTCTGCTCCAGAAAGAAGTAATGTTTCTAGATAGCTGCTTGTGTGAGTGGTGAATGACTGTTGTGTGGGTGTGGAAAACAAATTTGTGTATAAAGTGACAGTGTTTTTCGAATAAAATCAGCTGTGAGTTAGCGCCCGCCCTTTCGTCTTTCTGTATTTTTTGTCCTTGTTTTGTTTGCGATTTTTAATTGGTTTAAAGTAGTCCCAGCATAGGCGCCGGCTACGAGGAGAGGGGGGTTGAAGGGGGAGGGGGCCCGACCTTTTTTCCCCACCGACGATGCCGGGCTCTCTCTCCCCCCCCCCCTTTTCCATACTATTCGGAAAAGTAAGTACCATCGCCTCCGAAACCTCTGGGTGCAACTCATTAATGTCATCTGTGCGTCCTGATGCCCGCACATATTGATATATGGCACCCAGTGAATAAATAAAATCTTTATATGTGCACCCTGGGGCCCGCACATATCGATAGCTGGCGCCCAGTCATTAAATGAAACTTTAGCCACTTAGCAGATATGGCCACTGAGTAACCAGAGATGGTGAGCGGATAAACATTTATAAAACAAAAGCTTTTCTAAAATAAATTAAAACCAGAGGTTCTTCAATCACTTCGTCTACTTTCCCGACCCAAGATGAATAAAGCATATTTTTGGCAAGGGTTTTCAACGGAGCGCACTTAATTGTCACCCAAAATCGAAAAGCGTCGGGGTTCAGTTGGTTTGGTGAATGTCCCAGCCCCTCTCTCCTTGTATGTATATATTTAAACAAGAGAGGGGCTGTATATATGTATATCAGTGGTGTGAACAGAAAGTTTTGCAAGTAGGTTTTAAACAAAGGTCTGACAGTGATGTCTCTATAACCGTTTGTTGGCTCATCTCTCTAGCCAACCATGTTCGTAATATCAAGACTCCCGGTTCCGCTTTTGGCCCGCACCAGTCAGTTATACATGACGTCCTCCCCCGATTTCAAGCTTTAGTACCGGGCGTGATAAAGGTTTTGTGCAAGGAAAGAGAGTTCCGCCAAGGAAATTCACAGTAGAATAATGAGTCTGTATGGCGATGAATACCTTTCATATGCTAAAGTAACTTGTTGGTTCAACGAGTTTAAACGCGGTCGTGTGCACGTGCAAAGCGACCTAATGTAAGGAGCTGCCCAGCACTTTGACCGTTTTGAATCATTCATTTCATTTCCTCGCATTTCATTTATTTCAACTTAAAAGCCGAGTTAGGGCATTACATGAGGAGGGGGGGCAGTTTGATAACATGAAACAACAGGAAAACACACTAATGTAGAATAACACAAAGAAAGAAAAAAAGAAGTGTAGTAAAAGTAATACAAAATAAACAACAGCAAAATAGCTCTCACATAAGATGGCTTTGAAGAGCACTTAGGAACCCAGTAGAGTCGTTAATGGTAATTATAGATGATGACAACTGGTTCCATTTAGAAATGGCGAGAGGGAGAAAGGATTCATGAAAGGCATTGGTCTTAACGAAAATTCGTTTGATAGCACAGGGGCTCTTGAGGCGAGATGATATTTTTTTCTGTGTGGCACAGCAGTGAGTCCTTGATGTCTGAGCAGTGATAATAAATTTTGTAGAGGAGGCAGAGTCGGGAAAGTTTCCTTCGGCAGTGCAGAGGGGTTAGACAGAGTTTCTTTTTTTACGTAGAAACACTGGTGAAACGATGATATGATGATAACATGAAACGAGTCACCCGGTTTTGCACTGCTTCTAAGGTACCCACAAGGTATGATTGATGGGGGTTCCAAATCAATGCTGCATATTCTAGTTTAGGTATAATGTTCATCTCATAAGCCATTTCACGAACGTGGGGAGGGGCCTCTCGTAAGTTTCGTCTGATGAATCCAAGAGTCTTCGATGCTTCTCCAGAAATGGTTTCAATGTGGGTTTTTCAAAAAGGCTAGTAGTTAATCTGGTGCCAAGATGTTTGTACATGGAAACGAGCTCGATAACTTCGTTGCCTATATTATGTTGATATGCTAGCAGAGATTGTTTTCTGGTGAATTGTATTAATTTGCACTTAGATTTATTAGAGCGACATCAACGATTTTCTGCACCAGTGGTCAATATTTTCTATATTATTTAGACGTTGGTTGTTGTCTACCTTCCCTGAGCTGCGAGCCTCATCATAAAAAATCGCCGAATTAAGGTTTCCGAAGTTACTACAGAACTGAACATTTCGTATGGCAGTGATTTCACTATCATCCATGCAGTTTTGGGTATGTAGAAGGTCACGGCACGATGGGTACCACGGAACCTGTCTTTGCAAGACCGACAGCCTCACTTGCCTTCGTGAAGGGAGCTTTTGAGCATCTACGAAATCGACCCAGAAGATATTCTCGCCCGACTTGTTACTAATGATGAGAAGTGGCTTTACCAGTCCGACCCCGAAACAAAACAACAGTCTATGCAGTAAAGGCATTCGAGGTCCCCCTTCTAAAAAAAAATTCAAGACGCAACGATCTGGGAAGAAATTGATGGCGACAGTTTTTTTGGGACGCAAAAGGAATCCTACCGATTGATTTCTCTCAGGAAAACAGCAGGAAAATTACATATGAATATGCCAACGTTCTTCATAAACTGCGTGAGGCCTTTGTTGAAAAACGACGAGGATTGGTGACAAGAGGCGTCCTTTTCCTGCATGACAACGGCCCTGTTTACAAGTCTCGCGTTGCCCAGGCTGTCATTCGAAAGTGTGCTTTAGAAAGAATTGACCACCAGCCGTTTACAGTCTTGATCTGGCCCCTAGTGACTTTTTTTATTCTCAAATTTGAAAAAAAGATAAACTTAAAAGGAACAAGGCTTATTGACTTGAGCGAACTGCGAACTGCCACAGAGCAGTGGCTAAACGAGCAAAAAAATATATCTTTTTTGCGAGGTATCAGAAGGCTCTAAAGCAAATGGGAGAAGTGCATTAGTGCGTGTATGTGTGCGTGTTTTTGGGAGTGGGGGAGAACAAGGCGGGCTCGTCTTCCCCCCCCCCCCCCCCCCCGCCGAGAAATTGAGAACATTCCGCCTATGGTCCCATATATCCAACGGGACATTCACAATAAAACGAACTCAAAAACGACCTAGTACTCCTAATTGGTAAAAGTTACACACTCTTCTTGCACCAACACTTGTTCATTACATCTATTTGCATTATATAGTTTGAAACCCAAGCATACATGTTACTTCCGCTACTCGGGGATCATCGCATTCTATATAATAAAAATAAAAAAACATCGCTACTTTGTTGTTTGGCAGCGTTTGTAAACAACCCACAAAAAGTTTCCACTGGGTGCTAGAAGAGCCATTCGTACCTTCTCGTCGCCATAGTTTGTTCCAACCTAAGATGCAGAAGAGGCTTCGTCCACACTGAAGGAAGGAACAGAACTATAGACCTTCTTAAACCAGTGCTGAGTGGTATAAAGTGATAAAATTGAAAGCTTGGCTAGTTGGTGCAAGACAAACATAATATAAAGGCAATAGCGCAGAAGAGGGAAGACTTAGGGGGGGGACGAACAACACAAAATCTGTAAACATATGTCATATGTTGTTCATTCCTTTGACTAGTCTTCGTTGTTGTTCGCTGTTACACCTATGTCATGTTTGCTAGATCCATGCAAATGCATATTGTTATAGAAGCGCACGTTTCTCGCTGTCCGATTTTGTGACTAGAAAAATTGTGCATTTATATAGTATTGCCATTTTTCTCCGTGGTTAAGAGACGGACTTTCTCCTACAAATATGTTGCAACTAGGGATGTCACGAGCTTCGTCGAGCCAGAATTTTAGGCCGAACCTCAAGGTTCGACTGGTTCGACGAACCTTCAACCTTTTAACCAGGTTCTACAGCAGTGGTCTCAAGCTAAATTGAGTGTGGGGGCCAGATAGCCCACACTGGAAAGGCCGAGGGCCAACATTAGACCGGAGGGGGGGGGGTTAAAAGATGTAAAAGGGAAGAGACCTCGTGCTCTATGCTTCTTGTTAACTCAGTTCTACTAGTGATATCTTTAGATCTGATTTGTTTATACAACTACTTTGGGGCTCTGACCTGATGTGATGTGGTAAGAATTAAAATGACCCCGTCCCGCCAACGTGCTCAACGTGCTGGCATTTTTAATAGAACAAGAGAGCAAGTGCACTGTCGTTCCCTTTGCTTAATTCACTCGGGAATTAACCAAGCTCAGCACGTCTTTAAACAGCAATCAGTTAATTTGACAGTTCTTGCTTTCCTGACGATCTTTATTACAACACTGAAACAATGTCTTTTCTTTTAATTGTGATCTATTTTTTTACTTTAAGGCGAGAATTCCGAGCTCCTAGCTTTATATTTGGCAGTTGCTCATGCTGAGCGACAGCTTGCGCAGCCGAGATGCATCCTTCAACAAAGAGTTCGCGCTTGCACCCTAGTAGCGGGATTGTTGTACATTACAAAAAGCTGGGAAGCAAAAAAAAAATAATAATAAGCGAAACAAAGGCCGAATGAACTATGTAAATACGTTAAAAGAGCAGAGCTTTTTTTCGAGCGAAAATGAATTGGCGAGAATACATCACTATGGCGCATGCCATTTCTAGCGCTCGAGATATACGGCGAATTCGCGTGGTTCATTATGCGCGCTCTTGACGCGCTCTTTCCAGAGCGCGCGAGATCGGGTGGCGGAAAAAGGACTGTGGCCTAATCGGCTGGTTCATTTTGAGGGCGAATCTCCATCTCAGAGCTCTCCCGAGCACTTCCTCTGTAGCCGTCGGAGTGCGGAGCGGCGCAGGCATCACGTGGTAATGGTACGGGGATCACGTGGTTTTGTTGATTATGGCCGGCAGTGGTCTGTTGTGGTGTGCTGGGTCCGGCATGACGGTGATTGATATGTGGTTCTACAAGGTGCTTGTGCATTCGACGGTGCGAGGATTGCAACGGACGGGACGACATTCGTTTGCTACCGTAGCTGGAAGAGTCGACGTGTGAAGTATTCCCGAGTACTTTCACGAGATTGTTCATCTCACGGCGGTGAATCCGCCAAGCATAATCAACGAAAGAACAGCTCGCAGAGCTCGCCGCTGTTTTATCAGGTTTTGTGGTCGCTTCAAGAAATTTCCAGGTTTGGTTAAAGCGCTTTCAAAAGCTTGTGTTGTAAAATAAATGGAGAACCGTATATAATGCGCTGTGATTTGTGTCCCATGGCGATATGTGCTATATCCTGCTTGCACTGATATTTCGCCGCGAGAAAAAACGCGGTTTATTAACCACTTGATATTTGCCTGCTCTGCCCTACGCATGACCGCTATCGCAGCATGTATACTGACGAAAACGTGATGAGTTGACAAGTCTTTCCAAGCATTGGCTTTCGTTCCGTTCTGCAAATATCGATTTGCATACTGTTGTTTTCTTTTATTTTTTTACATGCCGATGCATAAAGCAATATACGTCACGGCCGTTATTTCATCAGGTTGCGAGCATAAATGTTGCTCTATCGTACGCAGTACGCAGTAAAATATTTTTGTTTTTGTTTGTTTTATGCATTACCAATATCAAGAAGTTTTGCTTCCATGACTGGTTTGAGGATGTCAGGGCGCTCTGAACCCAGCAGTTGTGATCGGCTGAAAAGGATCCCCCGTAGCTCTGGCGGCGAGAGGGGAGCACTCTGCTGAATCAAGGTCAGAGGAGAGAGGCGACCACTCGAATTCACCAGTAGACAATTGCATTTAGCGCTCTCCGGGCGGCGCTATTTTGTTCGACAGCAGGGCCCTCTCCACACATCCGGGAAGTTCAGCAGGTTCGGGGAGGTAAAACGAGAGAAAAGGCACCCGCCCGTTTTCCGCTAGCAGACGACAAACCGGGAGGTTGCCGTTCTCCATCTTTGGGCTGTACCAGCGGGCTGTACCAGACATCCAACTCTCTCTCGTGGCTGCCGTTGTAAAGTGGTTCGCGTTCTTAGAATATTTATGCCTTACTCCAAAATCGGCCTATAGCGCTTTCTTGTTTTATTTCAGTAAATGATCAACTAGCGTACTTTGTTCCATTACTTCAACTGCAGTGGAGTCAGCTGGAAGTACTTCCCTCGACAACAGTTTCTTTATACGGAAAAGTAGCGACATCCTTTGAAGAATGCCGCGTGCTATCTTGGGCCAAACCAGGCGGCGCTACCGTCAACGCGAGAATGTAAAAAAAGCAAAACATAAAAAATAAAATGTGAGCGCCTTCAAAGGAGGAGAGGTGATAGAATGCCTATGCTGTTGGTGTGCAGTGCAGGCTCCGAGTTCTGGTCTCCAATCAAATAACGCCGACTGTGCAACGTCACGGCTTTCATCGTCTTTCTTTGAGCACACCCTTCAATGTTGGTAGACCGTGACAGTGCGCTTTTAACCTGTGAGCATGTATTTGCGTGTCTTTCAGCCTTTGACTGCGCTCTGACTCGAGTATAGGAAGGCCGTCTGCTATCTTGGGCCAAACCAGGCGGCGATACAGTCGACGCGTGGGTCTAAAAAAGCAGAACATAAATATAAAACGCGTGCGCGCCAGAGGAGGAGGGTGAAGATTCTGCTACCTTTTTTAATTTTATGAGGCATTTCCCTCGACCACTGCGTCTGTTTGCGAAAAGCTCAAGAGAACGTTTTTGTTGCCCTTATTCTAGGCCTCCACTCGTCTGTCGCTAAAGGCCTACGGGAGCATCCCGCTAAGGCCAATATTAGCATTATGCCCGAGAGGGCAGACCAGGGTAAGCTCTGAGGCCAAGTAGGGCGTAAGGGCCGAGAACTGCATTAAGAAATTACGCTGAACCAAAAATTGAAGGCTACTGTTCATTCCGGAAATAGGTCAAGCATGACGTGTAATAACCGTAATTCGCCATCACTTTGTTATTATTTTGAACAGGGTGGCTATAATTTTTCGTTCCAAACAAATTGCCTCAAACAGGCGCTCGAAGAGAGCCGACGGAGGGCGCGATGCGTCGCAGATATCGCTGAAACTGCCAGAAAAAGGAATCTCCCGCATTCGTGACGTAGCAAGGCTGGCGGGATTATGGGCGCCCTGCCCTTGGTGGCGTTGTCAGCGTTGTGGTGGTATCAATAGCGTCAGGGCCGTGCAACCAGAGCCGTTCGAAGTGCCCGTGGGGTGACGAGCGTGTGGCTGACCCATGAAGCACGTAGCTTCCACAGCACTGCTGTCAGCTTAGGGCTGAACGGGGTGGAAAGCAGCAATCCGAGGATTTTGAGCGACTGGCTAATCTTCTAGGGAGAGATGGCTGCATCGGCTGCAGGAACGAGTCCGAGAAGAGGAGTCCACCCTTTCGGTCTTCTTGGACATTCCGGTTCAATGCGCGATTTGTGAGTTGAGGAAGAAACCTAAGAAGGAAAAATGTTGATGCCAAGAGGCGGCGCTTTGCGCCAGAGGAATCTGCTACACGTCACGAATACGTAGCAGATTCCCACTAACATTACTAGACTGCACCCAAATAAGAGCTCCCGCATGCATCCTGAGTGCACAATGGAAGATCGTTTATTTAGCTTTAAAATTAGTTTTCTTGTGCCTTTTCAACGGAAGACTGGGTGTTTTTGAAGTCGATTCCTTCTTCCAACACATTCGAAAGCTAGAAATGAGCCCCTGGAAATTTCGTTCCCTACCCCAACTAAAGCCCCATAGTCTGGGAATGGACTGGTGCAGCCGCCTTCGCGGGGGTCTGCGTGGTGGTTGACGACTTTGGTTTCCACCGGAGTGAAGATCGATGGCGCCACACTGAGCGCTGACGGATGAAACGTCTGCTTCTCAGTGTCACAAATCGAGACTTCAGTCTTAAGCTTAACATATTTTTCAGTCTCGACATTCGCCGAGGTTTCTTCGCAGATCGCAATGATGGGCACTCCGAATATTCTGCGGGAAAGTAGACGCATAGAATTTTTAAGAGTGTATACACCCGTCGGTAACTGTAAATACTGCGGTTTTGGGTTTGCTTTTCACCCTTCACGGCTTCGGCACCAGTCGGTAGGCCGGCACTTGCCTGAGACGGGCTTGTAACTTATTTGTTTGATTTTCTCCGCTTTATCGTTTCTTACTCGTTTTAGTCTAGTAGTTCCTTCATCTGCACATTTTGGATTTTGTCAGCACTGCAAACACGCACGCTCGCGCTCACGCATTTCCTTATAAGTGCTATGAATTTAGGGCGCCTTTTTGGTATAACATTCCTATATTCTAATAATCTGCTTTTTAAGAGCTTAGTGAAAGAAATGCACTTGGCGTCTTTTTCAATTTTCAACATTTGAACTAGGTAAAAATATGACTCTGATTCTACCGGGCGGCTACGAAGACAATCGTGTGAGGGTTGATCGTTTAAAACTTTCACTCTATCGTACGGGTGTGACGCCTTTTTGCGAGGGCCTACACCTGCTGCAAGCTTTAGTATAGTAGAAAAAACTACTGGCAACCGGATTTACTTTGCGCAGGAGAGACCGGCAACTCTGCCACAATTTTCCGATTTCTTCTTTTCTCTTTTAATTTGCGCTCACGGTAACAGCGCAATTGAACCCGGTTAGTGTTTTTATTGAGCATAGCATTACACAATAGCTTGCATATCAAAATCCGCGTTTCGCGGTTGTAATTTCCACAGTGATGCTATTTCGAAACCAAGTTTGAACGCCAGCCGGATGTCAGGTACAGCCCACTCGGCGGAGCAGACGGCGCGGAGTGCGAGGAGGGCATTTTTTCTCTCTCCGCTCCTCCTAGGGGAGCGGTTTATGGAACCGGTACTCATTGCCAATTGCCCTCGTACCACGTCCCAGCAAGTCACGGGCCGTGGTTTTGAGAGCCTCGTTCTACAAGGTTCGACTTCCTGGACACTGTGGCTAGACTTTGATGCAAGAGTCTGTAGGTTTAAAGAAAACGTTTTTATGGAACATGTTTATTTTGTGCACAGTTTCAATCAACCGAACATAATTCTACTAACTTAAAGATAATTTTATAATTTATTCTTGCTATGATTGCAAAACAACCAATCAGCGCTGCCTTTGCTAAAAGTAGAAGCGCTATACTTGATCATTTGGTCATCATCATCCAATCCAAAGCCAAGTAAGCCTGCCCGTCTTGCATGCACATAACAGTCGAAAACTCATCCTGAACATTCTCGACTTCTCAAGAAAAGTCCGAAGAAAACGTGAAACCTGGTCGAACTCGAACTCCGACCGGTCTCGTGCCATCCCTGAAGTTGCAGATCAGAAACATCGGTGGTTTTGAAAGAACCGAGTTGGCTAGGCACCTTTGAATTCTAATTTGTATTCGTTAACATTTTAAAGACAACACGAACTGAATACATGCAAGTGATTGGCAGGAGTGTGGCAGTTTCGAGAAGCAAAGACTTTTCATTATAAGCTCCTTGACCACTGATTTCAGCTAAGATTTCTTTCTCCTAAATTTAGGTTTTTCAAGGAAATGTATTGCCAGATACACCACTCAAGCCGAAAGTAACTCTGTCAAATGGCCACGACAATTCGAGATCCCTCCTTGAGGTCGTTCTTGAGAAAAACTAATATTTTATTTTCCGGTCAATGTCGGTTACCGTATAATAATTTACGGTTACGGTTATGATTATGTTTTTCCTAAATATCAAGTAACGATTTTGTTCCGGTTCCGGTTTCTGAAGAAACTTTTGTTCCTAAACGTTTTTCCGGTTTTGGTTACGGTTTCGGTTTGAATTCCTGATTTGAAGGTACTGTTACATACATCCCACGACTAGAGAATAGAAACGGTGGGATCGGTGGCCGAGTGGGCTAAAGCGCACACCCAGCTCGACGCGCGTGGAGCGAAAGCTCGCGCTGCAGAACCCAGGGATCCTGGGTTCGAGCCCCACCCCTGCCCGTTTCGATCTGGATGAGCATCGTACCGGCGTGCGGTATCACTACTGCGTGGTGCACGTTAAAGACCCCAGGCTAGCGGTTGAACTGCACTGGCTAAATTGCTCATCTACAGCGAGTGACTCGTCGCAACTTTAAATGGCTGACCAACTACACGCTGTATAAATATCCCCACAACCCAGGATAGAAACGAACACAAACAAAAACAGCATGAAGCACTGAACACCTGAATCACAGTCCCTCTGACTGCTCCAGATCGTTATTTAGCCTACAGGTTGAAGGTAATCATTTGTCCGGTTACCCCCTCTGCACTTATTAAGGTACCACGGATTCGATCTTCTCCTCGGGTGTCTGTCAAAGGGAAAACTGTGTTTCGAAGTTCATGGACGATATCTCTTACTAGAAAGCATTGGTACAACTAACAATAATTCGGCGCACTCGCTAAAACAATATCCACAAAAACGGCTCATAGAAGAAATGTTATCGCTTCTCTGCATAGCACCACTCAGGATGAAGCGACTCAAGGCAGTTTATTCACTTTAAAATAGTTATTTTGCTTTCCTTTACTAGTTGACTATTTAATATGTTCGTCAAAGTCTCTAAGTCATTGAAATCACTATATTGAAGTCACTACTCACAGCACGTACAATGGTGAGCATACACATTCAGTGAACTAACATTAGGAAGATTTAGTAGACAGTGTTTCCCCCTCCGCTGTGCCCTCCGCAACGAAGAAACCGCCACTGCACCTGCGCGCCGATGGCCTTGGCTGTAGAGTTTCGCGTAGTGGCGGGGCTTAGCAAAGGGAGAAACACGGTCTACTGAAACTTCCTATTGTGCTAACACACCCACACCAAACATATCCGACACAGCACTTGCTGGAGCTTTGAAGCATCAGCAAGTGTTGTGCTTGCTGTTCCCCAATGCCGTTTGTGATTGGTGTGCAAGGAACTCATCAGGTGCGTTCTTGATAGGAAAAGAAGAGAATAAAACTAACTGGGATGATTTATCAGTGCTATGCTGAACTTATTCACAAGCTAAATGACAAGCTGATTGACAAGCTAATCAAGCATTGTATTAGGCCCTTCAGTGTACTCCAGATCTGCTTGAAGTTTACTTCCGATAGGCGAGTTTTCAATACTTCGGCTGTTTAAGTAATTTATATTGTATGCATGTAATTGCTGTAAAAATATACTTGAAGCGAAAAATAGGGACTCTAGCCAAAAATTTAATAAACATTTACCCGACGTTTCGGGACCAGCTCGAGTCCCTTGCTCACGGATGAGTGACGAAAAGAAAAGAACACGCGTTGCTAAATGCACATACGGATGTAGGGGGCTTTGCTCACGTTACGCCCCTACATCCGTATGTGCATTTAGCGACGCGTGTTCTTTTCTTTTCGTCACGCAGCCGTGAGCAAGGGACCGAGCTGGTCATGAAACGTCGGTTAAATGTTTATTAAATTTTTGGTTAGAGTCCCTATTTTTCGCTTCATGTCTATTCCTAACCAGGCAGAGGGCTGCCGAACGTTTACCTTCAAAAGTATACTTAGAGTATAGCGCAAGAGTATTTACGAGTTCCAGCATGTTTTAAATACATTCTCCACATATTTTTAATCGCTGCATTTTTATTAGGGTTGGAGTATATTTCGCATGAAATAAAAATAGTATTTTCAGAAATTTATGTGAACGGTATTTTGGCCTACTTATTTCGTGTTTACGTATTTAAGAATGCACGAAGAGTAATACAAGTATAGTTCAGATAAAGATATTTCAAAATGATTTTCAAAAATATGTTTTAGTACTAAGTTTAAAAAAAGAGACCTGCATATTTCCGGCATACTTGGTTTTGTACTTATAAATATGAACAGTACTTGAAATACACTCAAAATATAATGTGGTATATTTCAAGCGTCTTAGTTTTCGCTAGGGGTACAGAGAGAACGTTCTTCTGTACTTTCGTCTGCTGAAACTTTGCTGCACCAGTCGATTCCCTCACTCTCACCGTCTGGCCGCTCTCTCTCCGCGTGGCTTCTGGGAGCTGCTAACGTGGTAAGAAATAAAATTTCTGAATCAGATCGGTTCACGTGTTTAACAAGCACGTAGCTTCTACCGGACTCGAAGCTTAAGGGTGGACAAAGTGTAAAATATAGAACGAGCTGCAGACGTTCGGGATATACTAACAACATGCAAAAGGCACTCCAACTCTTACACACAGTATGTATTCCTTTATTAAATTCAATGTGGATGAAACAAAACGGCAAGAATAAATACTGTTGTTATTTTTTTCAGACCCAGTTGAAACAGCAAAAGCAGCCAGACTCGTAACGAGCGGGTTTTTATCTTGCAAAAATGTCATCATAAGGCTCAACATCAAGGCTTCCATCGCTCAGGTTAGTTAACTGGACGTAATCCCGAAACTAAATTACGTCCGAATTACGTCGTGTTTTGTTAAAATGGACCATTTTAGAAACTCGCCACTTCAGTAGGTTCTGGTATGAAATCACGTGACAAAGTGCTCCAGCGAGCACGGGCACTCCATCGATCAAAAAATCTAGATTCTGCGGATTTCTTTGAGCGGCGGAGATCAATAATGAGCTCCCCAGAGAAGGTTTTGCACCTAATGTTTTTTTTAATGATTAAACAAATTTAACAGCACCCTCCTTTTTCAACATACTGTCCATCCCCTATCGGTCCGCCGCGTATTTCCCTCTATATTTAGCGGTAAAACATTTATAAAAGTCGATTTTGGTGGTTTTACGCGCCAAACCAACGAAGGGCATCTGGCTCGCCCCAGCGGAGGACTGAGGATAAATTTGGACCACCTGGGGTTCTTTTGACGTGCAACCGAGAGCTCAATTACACGGCGCCTTCTCCGCATTATGCCTTCGTCACAACGCGGGCACCTCGGCCGGGATTCGAACCCGCCACCCGGGTATCCGTAGGCCGGCGCTTTTGCCTCGGAGCCACCGAGGCGGCTAGCGGTAAAACGAAATTGTTGTTGAGGTCACATTACGTTATTTGATGTCACGTGATCGGACGTCATGTGATTTTTACACCAATTAAGTTTTGCCACCAAAATCGGCGGGTAAATTGATATCACGGGATGTGATGTTACGTAAGTACGCACCAATGCACTTTTCCCGCTGCATTTAGTGGAAAGTTTGATGTCACGTGACCTCATGTTAAATGACCTAAACACTAATTTTATACTTTGGCAATTTCGCCCAAGAATTGATGTCACGTGATCTGGTGTCACCTGACAAAAACACCAATATTCAGTTTCTGCGCTAACCTCGGCTGAAAATCGACATAATGTGACCTAAACACCTTCAGTGTCCCCGCTAAATTCAGCGGGGAACTTTACGTCGTGTAACCTGAGTACACGGCACACGTACACATCGCGACACTGTTAGCGCGAGCACAACATCGGCGCATTTTTGCATTTTACTTCTGAATAGTATTAGCGAGCACGAACTTTTTTCGCTCACATTATATAACTAAATGCGTTCTTTCCGTAGCAATAATAAGTTGGATGATATCCCTTGGTTGAAAAAAAAAAACTGGAAAAACCGGCGATTGCTTGTTGGCGCTCCCAGTGTAGCGCTCTCTACATAAATGCAATTTTTCCGCTAAATCTAGTAGGAAAATTGACGTCACGTGATCTCAACACCAATTTAGTTTCCCCGTTAAATTTAGAGGGAAAATTAATATAAAAAAGATTCTTCACTTTCTGAAAAGACGGTTTGATGTCATCTATATAATTTTAAACAATTGCGCCTTCAATATTGCAGTTAATGAAAAATATGATTTTGAATATAAAGGTGTCTGCCAAATTGTTTGCTCCAAAGCTCTTTCCAAAACTTTCTTTTCGTCTCCTTCCTAACGGGAGTATTTTTTCGTCCTGGAAACTTTTGAATTCCGTTTTCTGGAGCACCAGTTCTTTCTCAAATTTTGGGTTGATAGATTCTGGAACCATGTATTTAGTCAGGTCACCTAACGCCCAGGAAAATAGCTTATTTGAGTAGGAACTAGTGTCACGAAGGGATAAAGGAGCGCAGGTCGAGTCAACATAGTCTTATCATTTATTGTCAGCCAATGAAATTGCCGTATTAGCCTATAATAATGCTGAAGAACGAATCAGAAAGCGATTAGAGTTAACACGATAAGTAACGCGTTTTCTTAACCATCTTTTACCCAAAGTTTTACTTAAGCTACTGTAGACATGCAAACAACGAAGCCGTTCGAGAAAAGAATGACGGAAATCGGAATCAGAAAAAAATTGCAAAAATAGTCCAAAAGCCGGGACATGTCATGATTAAAATAAGAACACCGACTTCACATAACAAGAAAAACAACTTCATTAAACGTTTCGCCTCCCATGCGGGAGGCATCATCAGTACATACACAGGAATGAGAGAGCTTCGGTCAACGCAGTCCTATTTATCGGGAAGGTCCATATAAGCTTCCGGGAGGGGGCCACGGTTCTTGTTGCACGCCGTCTTATCTCCGCGGATGAACCATGACTCAAGTAGTTTGCGTGGGCCCCACCTATCCTCCTTCGCCAAGGTCGTCGCGGCTGTGAAGTCAAAGGTGTGTCCTGTGGTCCACGCGTGGTCGACCAGCTCCGTCTTGAGACGGGTGGCGTTCGTGGAATACTTGACGTCACGTTGGTGTTCTTTCATCCTGGTTATCTTCTTGCGTCCGGTCTCCCCAATGTACGAAGAGCCGCAGTCCTGGCAGGGGATCTTGTACACAATGCCTTCCTCCGTATCCGCAGGGGTGGGGTCCTTTGGCTTAGACACAATGCTTGCTATAGTTCGGTACGGTTTATACACAGTTCGAATACCTACAGGTTTTAGGGCGCGGCTTAGCGACTCAGACACTCCCTTAACGTACGGAATGCACAAGACATTACGTTCTTTGTCGGCTGGATTGGAGTGCGTTTTTCGTTTCGTCTGGTTGATTACCTCATCTACAAAGCGCCCGGGGTAGTTTCGCTTTTGCAGAGACTCTTGTACACGTGCGAGCTCATTAGCGCAATAGGTCGCGTTAGAGGGCACAGTGTTTGACCTGTGAACAAAAGTCCGTACAACAGACTTCTTATGCTGTACAGGGTGGTGCGAAAGAAAATCTAGAAAATTACCACTGTCACATGGTTTACGATACACCTTGGTTTCCATCATGTTGTTCGGCTCGTCAGTTCTGATCACACAACACATCTAAGAAGGACAACATGTTATTTTGTTCAGGCTCGTAGGTAAACTTGATCGCGGGGTGGACGCTGTTTAAGCATTGGTGAAAATCATCAACAAAATTCTTGTCTAGGATAACGAAAGTGTCATCAACATACCTACGATAAAACTTGACAGGAAATACAATCTCACCAAACACTTTCTCCTCGATATACTCCATTACAAGGTTAGCGGCAGTGACAGAGACAGGGCTTCCCATTGGACAGCCATTCACTTGATGGTACACCTCTCCATGGAAGGCAAAGAAACATTGGTTCAGACAATGGAAGCCCTGTCTCTGTCACTGCCGCTAACATTGTAATGGAGTATATCGAGGAGAAAGTGTTCGGTGAGATTGCATTTCCTGTCAAGTTTTATCGTAGGTATGTTGATGACACATTCGTTATCCTAGACAAGAATTTTGTTGATGATTTTCACCAATGCTTAAACAGCGTCCACCCCGCGATTAAGTTTACCTACGAGCCTGAACAAAATAACATGTTGTCCTTCTTAGATGTGTGTGTGATCAGAACTGACGAGCCGAACAACATGATGGAAACCAAGGTGTATCGTAAACCATGTGACAGTGGTAATTTTCTAGATTTTCTTTCGCACCACCCTGTACAGCATAAGAAGTCTGTTGTACGGACTTTTGTTCACAGGTCAAACACTGTGCCCTCTAACGCGACCTATTGCGCTAATGAGCTCGCACGTGTACAAGAGTCTCTGCAAAAGCGAAACTACCCCGGGCGCTTTGTAGATGAGGTAATCAACCAGACGAAACGAAAACGCACTCCAATCCAGCCGACAAAGAACGTAATGTCTTGTGCATTCCGTACGTCAAGGGAGTGTCTGAGTCGCTAAGCCGCGCCCTAAAACCTGATAGGTATTCGAACTGTGTATAAACCGTACCGAACTATAGCAAGCATTGTGTCTAAGCCAAAGGACCCCACCCCTGCGGATACGGAGAAAGGCATTGTGTACAAGATCCCCTGCCAGGACTGCGGCTCTTCGTACATTGGGGAGACCGGACGCAAGAAGATAACCAGGATGAAAGAACACCGACGTGACGTCAAGTATTCCACGAACGCCACCCGTCTCAAGACGGAGCTGGTCGACCACGCGTGGACCACAGGACACGCCTTTGACTTCACAGCCGCGACGACCTTGGCGAAGGAGGATAGGTGGGGCCCACGCAAACTACTTGAGTCATGGTTCATCCGCGGAGATAAGACGGCGTGCAACAAGAACCGTGGCCCCCTCCCGGAAGCTTATATGGACCTTCCCGATAAATAGGACTGCGTTGACCGAAGCTCTCTCATTCCTGTGTATGTACTGATGATGCCTCCCGCATGGGAGGCGAAACGTTTAATGAAGTTGTTTTTCATGTTATGTGAAGTCGGTGTTCTTATTTTAATCAGAAAACAATTGCCTATTTTTATGTACATGTATTTGAATTATCACTCCTGATGAAGTTTGGGCATGTGCAGCACTACTCCTACGTCGAACGACTGAGAGCAAATGTGACCTCGACGAAGGCACAGGTGTAATTCGAATTACTTTCGCGCACTAGAGAAAGGTGTAGCCAGATTCACTTGTTCATTTTTACGCAGTTTTGAGGACAGTAGTATACGTCATTATACCTCAAATTCACCGTATGCTTTGGTTTTAAAGGACGAGTTATCTGTTATGAAGATACACTTCGATTAAGCATACTGCTAAGAGCAGGTATCCTCACCGTTGCGGCAGAGGACACTAAATTAATTGATGAGCCCCTGCTATGAGGTAAAATTACTCTTACTTGAGTTGTTGCTCTTGGGCAAGTACTTTCACCAAAGTGTTAAGCTCTCGCTTTTTTAGACCTTTTCTACGCGAGCGCCGCCATCTTTAATCGCCGAACTTCAGATATCTGGTTGAAAATCATGTTGCTCCTGCCAGACCAGTGCAGAGAGGCATGTTTTAATCGTGACTGTGTGTCATTCTTTACTAAATATTAAGGTTGGCTAGTTGGATATGCATTATCGAAAATAGCGCGAAAATACTTGACCTTCGTGCTATTTATTTCGACAGTGTCATTCTTGTTTCGCCTTTTACATACTCTTTTACTTGTTCCAAGGTGTAATGTAATGTTTTTTTTTAAATTCTATTTTCCGGGTTAGTCATCTGCGTGACTCGAAAAAACGGTAAACGATAAATGCCTATAGATTACACTAAAAAAAACAACTTTGGAGCGTCCACGTTCCCGCAGAGTACATTGAGAATGATGTCCACTTTATGCGGACGGTAATAGAGCAGATTGTTTTTAGGTCTAACCATAATTTTAGCCAGATTATTCTCCGAGTTTCGTCCATAGAGTGTAGGGATTGGTTCTCTCACGGGATTTCAGAAAAAGGAGAGGATCCAGATTTCTTAGACTGTTGGTGTAGCAGTCCTGTACCCAAGACGCAAACTTTTCTATGCTAAGCTTGTAGTGTAAAAAGGAACAAAGGGTTGACGTGCATTGCTTACTTTAAAGGGTGCTTCAAATGCAAACAGGTACAAGTTACTACACTTTATTAAAGAGAAGTTGCTTAGTTTTCGCCCTCAAGAGTAATTTGTGTAGAAAAGAAATATAATTAAATCAAAAGTAATTGAGTATACTACTAACTACCGTAAAAAGTACCGAATTTCTTTTAAAGTTCACTTTTGCATTTGTATGGTAACAAGAAAGTAATCAGGTGTTGATCCTTTAACAAAATCCGGTTAACCATATATAAATAAGTTTTATCACTTATGTTTTTGCCAAAATAACTCAACCTGCTTCACCGTGCTTTGTTGATTTGTATTTTTTGTACTTTGTTCCATGTTGTACTTAGCATGTATTATTGTATTATTCCTACCTAAAGAGTTTGCAATGTCTGAGCGTGATTTTGAAGACCAATTTCTGTTTTTTTATAATTTTCTTATGTGGAAAGGTTGGGGAAGTTTCTAAGTTTTCTCGAACGATCTTCGAATCTTAGAAGACGTGCATGTTCTAAATTTTGGGAGGAAATACATTGCAAAATGTAACCTCTGCGTTGTCTCTTAGCACGCGATTCTTGAAGTACAGCATGACCTTTAGCGCTGTACACATTAGCTTCAACGCGGGTGCTGCATTTTGTTGCCTTCTTTGAATGAGGTTGCAGTGTGTGTAATGACAACACCTCCTGTAGTGGGCGAGAATTTTATACATTGGGGAAACTCAGGAAACAAGCCCGTGAAGCCAAATACGCGAAATGCTTCGGTACTTGAGCTTAGTGACAAAAAGAAGCGCCAATCTCTAGCGCTAATCCTGTGGTTACTTGGCCTCACTTAAAACACCCTCGATTCACTCCTTTGCCTCTTGTGTACGGTCCCGAGCGTTGCCAAGGCAGACGGCGAAGAGTACATATTTATTAAAATGTATCTTTCACTCTGCGTTGTCTTGACTTAAAGGTATGCTGAACCGAAATCTAGATTCCACAAAACATGGCGGCAAAAGCGCGCAACGGGATGCTACAAACACCAAAACATCACTCATACAGCGATATCTCAAACGGATGACCGTATTTAAAAAAAAAAAAAGAGGCGCATTTTACAGATATGTTTACGTCTTGTTTCCCCGAGGGGGAGAGGGAACGGCCTGGCGTGTTCTCCGCCTCGCCGCCTTGAGGGGGCGAAGCGAAGAGAGGAGGAAACGTGATATCTTGACGTCACACGCATTGTCGGCCTCGTTCAATCTCCTCCTTTTTTTGCAAAATTACGGTTGTCCATTCGAGATATCGCCTTACGAGTAATGTTGTAGAGATTTAAGCGTCCCGCCTACATCTTCTGCATTATTCTTGAAATCCGAATTTCGGTTCACCATCCGTTTAAAGTCTTAGCCATCTTCGGGAACATCAACTGATCTTCCGACGTTTTTTGTATTTTTATGTGCGAATGTTGATTGATAAGAAAACCTACCACTAAATTTTGAATGTAATTAGTAATTTACGTAAAAGTTAATCAGAAAAGAATCGAAGGTAAGCTATTGATTAAGGGAATAAAAATGTAACTGAAAGTTACCTAATTATTCAAGAACGTAATCTAACTACAATAACCCGAATAAAGTAGTTGCATTACGTTAAATCATGTCTAGATATGACTTTCAAAACTTCATCAAGCAACGTTGCCGGTCCGCATTTCATGGTCATGAAGGCCCTGATTGGATCCGAATCCTCACCGAACGCTGACGTGTCACTCGTTTCCCATACGAGCTGAGCCATCGTTACTACATTAGCTCAGCAACGGAACTGCGAATGGAAGCTGCTTCGGGAAAGTTAGGATGATTCATAATGGTGCCATTTGTCGAGATCAAAGCTTTCTCGTAGGATTTTAGCACGCACGAAGCAAATAAATATTGACTTTAAGAAAGTGAATGTTGCTTATTATCACAAGCTGTTTTCGAGAATCTACAAATATTAACGAAGTGTATGGAAAACTGTAATCTGTGACGCTGGCACAAAAAAAAATGAGCTGCCGAAAAATGCGAAGTGTAACACTACTGCAGAAACTTGAGCGGCCAGGAGATGTCAAATTTAAAGGGACACTTACACCTATTCCCTTCAAACAATTTTATTTATTTTCATACGGGAATTTACATGGTGTCAGAAGACCATCCATTATTCTGGTACAGTGTAAAGTATATTTGTAATTAAGCCAAAAACTAAACTGCTCGAAACCGAAACCGAAACATGAGCACGGAATCTCATGTCCGAAAGTCACGTGGCTATACACCGGACCGTGTTTCATTTTGGTAGAGACTATTTCGACGTCCACTTGCACAAAAATTTTGAATATTATTTTGACGTCCGTGACAGCACTTCCTAAAGACGTGAAAATATTTTAAAAAAACATTTTGACGTGCCCCGTCAAAATATATTTGTGGTTATTTTGATGTCTTCAACTTAAAACTTTAGAGCTCCATAGTCCGGACTGGGGAGCGCTGGCGGTCAAAAAATATCATCTTTCTTGCAGGAAGAGTCGAGGTTCGACACGCATTTTCCGAAAACATATGATAAGCCGTTGACCCCTGATTTGATGGCATTCTAAGTGACATTGTCATGAATGACGAGGTGATGAAACAACGAAAAACTGAGGAAACTGGAAACGTTCAATGGGGCGAACTTCTGTCCAAAGCAAAAAGGAAACAGAAGATAGCATGAGAGTGTCGCGGGTGTCGAGGCCGGTGTAACTACCGCATCGAATGCTGGGGCGAGACTGACAGCGGCTCGCCACGAGGAGCCGCTCAACTTATGTACCCGCGTTGGATTGTGGAACAATCGGCGGAGAAGGTTCGGCGACTATGGCATTCGAACCTCGAATAGGCAACAGGGCTGTCGAATTTACCAGAATATTAAACTGAAAGAAGAAATAAATTACGCATAACTCCCGAGAATCTAACCCTGGGCCTCCGCGCGCAAGTCAAGCGCGGTAACCCCTCGGCCTCGCACGCGTTCGCTCGCCAGACGCGCGTTGCATTACTACCCCCCCCCCTTAAAACGAACATCGTCTTGACGCATCGTGAGAGAAAAAAATACGGAGCAAGGGAAACAAAATAAATGGAAAATATCGAGGCTGACAAAACACAGTCCTATCAAGCGTTTGACGGGATCACAGTTCAGTCTTATTGTGCGTAGTACCGCTTGAGGCACACGACGGGGACGACTTCGAGTCGTGGTGAGCGCCGTGATCCTGTTCTTGTTCCGACGGGCATCACCTCGTAGTTCAGCTCCCCGAGGCAACAGAAGTACCTTGTATGGTCCAAGAACCGTTTCAGCAGTTCCTCACTGAGGTCGCGACGACGGATGGGCGTTCACACCTGCACCCTCTCTCCGGGCTGGAAGTGGACGTCCCCGCGACGAAGATCGTAGAGGCCCGCGTCAACGCCCTGCTGGTCTTGAATCAGGAGTCGAGCAAGCTGACGGACTTCTCCGGCCCGTTAAGCAACCAGCTGGGCGTCGTCGCACTCATCATCAGCTAGCTCATCGGGCAGCATCGACTGGAGCATGGTCGTTACCTTACCACCATGTACCAGCTGGAAAGCTGTAGACCCAGTGGTCTCTTGAACCGCCGTATTGTAGGCGAACTTGACGTAGGACACCACATCGTCCCACGTCTGTCTTCTACGTCGACGTTCATAAAAATCATGTCGGCGATTGTCTTGTTGAGTCGCTCCGTCAACCCGTTGGTCTGCGGGTGGAACGCAGTGATACGACGTTGGCTGGTTTGACTGAGCCGAAGGATGTCTTGGGTCACCAGTGCCATGAACGTTGATCCGTGATCTGTAATCAGAACTTTCGGAGCGACGCGCGGGTGGACGATGGACTCGATAAAAACCTTGGCGACTTCATCAGCAGACCCTGAAGGAAGGGCTGTCGTTTCTGCGTACCGCGTGAGATAATCTGTGGCAACGATTATCCCGCGGTTTCTAAGGGCACTACGGCGGAAAAGCACCAAGTAGATTCAATTCCGATCTGCTGGAACGATGCAGTTGGCGGGGAAATTCGCTGCAGGAAACCAGTCGGCTGCGTCGGTGGCTTTTTGCGTCGCTGGCACTCGTGGCATGATTGTGTTCAGAAGTGGACGGTTTTGGGGACCATGGGCCAGTAAAACTTTTGACGAATACAGGCCAGCGTCCGGCTGTAACTAACGTTTCCATAAGTCGCGTCGTCGTGACATACTTGATTAGACCTCATCTCGAAGTTCTTTCGGGATTACCAGCAGCCGCGGCGAGTTATTGATGACACAATATAATATATATGTTTTTTTTTTCAACAAGCCTAGAAGTAGTTGAGCTCGAAACGAACACATGGCTACAAAATTTATTATCGTGGATTAGAGTACACCAAATTCAATTAATCATGAAAAAAAAAATATAGTATATTTCGACCAGGGAGTAAATGCATTCAGTGAAAAATTCTGAACCAATTTCAAAGCGAAATCCTCGAACGTGTTATATAACATACGCTTCTTGGTGTTCTAGTTCATGAAACTCTAAATTGGTATTTTCATCCGAAGAGTGTAAGGACGGGAATCTCATGATCTATCGGTATTTTTAATAGACATAAAAATGTGCTGTCTTAGTGGGTAAAGAAAGATATATTACACCTTATATCACACACCTATTTACTACTGTCCCATGGGGAACCACAATAATAACAAATGTCGATACCCTGCACATATTCCACAAAAGGCCCGGCGCTTGGCCGAAAATGCCCAGTACCGGAGTCACTTCGCTCCGCTCTTTAGAAAGCACCGAATATTAAATATTTAAAATGTTATATATAAGAAGATTTTTTTATTAATTTATATTCAGATCAAGTTAGAACCCACTGCCTTTTTCAGTACGTATCTTTGGATAGATTACCCATACATGTTTCGGCACACGACCTACAGAAAGCAAAAAATACACACAAACTATGGCATGCAAAAGTTAGATTATCAAATACCTGAACTTCTAAATGACCACACTGATCTCATAACCATTATTCAGGGAGCTATGTCTATATAAGCTTTAAAGGAAAGTATAAATGTTTATCTATTGTCCCTTCAAAAGTAACAAGGTTTTCTTTTTGTACCGCAATTGTTTGCAGGCTTAAAATTTTTTGGGAGAGATGGCTGGCTGGTTCTATTATATTGTAGTGTGTGGTCCGTTGGTTTGCCGAGTTTCTACAGACCAGAAAATTGATGTGCTTCGTTGTATTTTGTCCAACTTGGCGGTACAATCTGGTTTTAATCCCTTGGTTTTTGTCTTTGTATACAGTGTTTTTACTGCTTATAGAATTTTATGTTTGATCTGTCATTCTCAAGTAGTTTTCTTCCTCTCTGAGACCTTCATATTTGTCTGACGTGTTGGATTGTTTGGCCGTGGAGGGGGGCGGGGGGGGGGGGAGGGGGTGTTGACTTGTCAGGCGTGCCGATGCCTTTTGTGGCGGCCAACAAGACAACTCTATTCCACACGGTTGTCGGAAAAAAACTTTGATTTAGCAAAATGAAATACTATACTTGAGAAAAAATTTATTCCACCGAAACAGCTGGAACTCATGATACATTTAACCCCAAAACGCAGGAAGCCGACCGATTCTGTGCGATATTCCGGCTCTGTGATTCCGTTGTGTCCGATCTCACCAATGTAAGTTACACGTTATTAAACTTTATGTTACTAACTAGCGCATAGGCGCGCTACCTTCTAGGTTTTCCAATGTGCGTGCACCAAATTGGTACGTACTCTAAACATGTGATGTATTCGCAGCCACGTCGTTTTGGTCAAAACGCTCTTTAGTATTCAATAATTCAAATATTAATAATTTTTTATTTGTTAATGTATATGAGGGTTTTCGTCCGGGAAGCACAAGTAGTACACCGAATATAAATACTTTCTATGGACGCCATGGCTCTCATATCCTTCGAGGTGGCCACAATAATTTTGTGACATTTTAAAGCATAATATATATTAAGAACTATTTTATAAACGTTTATGCTGTTAGTTTATCTTGATTTTTATTTACCGGCCATGTGTTTAAAAAAAAAAAACTATTGTCGCGGATGATTCCACGGAATAGGGTTAGGATAGGCTTAGAATTGATCTTGTATAACTACTGAGTTGAAATGTGCTACAAATTGCTGTAATTATTTTTTTATGTTCAATTCGGTCAGCATAAGTGTCAACTACAGAAAACATTGTTCGCTTCTTTTCTTAGACCCTTAATTGAAACACGTGGAATTGCGCCGTTTTTATTTCAGTCAAGATTGGATTATTTTCCAGACACTCAAAAAAACGAAAAAAACTGACCATCTTGCTTTAAAAAAATGAAATACATTTAAAATCCCCGGTAACGCCGAATTAGAGCGGAGCTGTTGATTAGGAGGAGGGGAAGGTACGGAGACGAGAGTTGCCCCTCTGCCCATCCGTACCCTCCCCTTCTGCTGTCCTGTTCCCCTCCCACTTAGCGGGAAGGTTTTGCTAAATTTCCCGCTAACTTTAGGGGAAAAATTTCCCATTAAAATTAGCGGTAAAATTCGTACGCTATATTTAACGGGGAATTTTTTCGCTAAACATAGCGGTGAAATGGTTAGCGGGAATTGTTTTCAGCGAAATTTAGCGGGGAAATTTGTTCGCAAAAATTAAAGGGGAAAATTTTTCGCTACACTTAGAGGATAATTTTTTCCGCGAAATTTTGCGGGAAAGCTTTTCGCTAAATTGAATGGGAAAAATTTTCCGCTAGACTTCGCGGGAAATTTGTCCCGCTATATTTAGTCGGGCATTTTTCCGCTAAAGTTATTGAGCAAATGTTCCCGTTAAATTTAGCGGAGAAAAGTTTCGATAAATTTCGCGGGAAATGTTTCCACTAAATGTAGCGTGGAAATTTACCCATAATGCAAAGCGCGGTGACCCTCGCCAAGTCACACGTGACGTCACGTGTGACGTCATTTTGTGAAACGTCCCATAATGCAACGCGCGGTTACGCCGACGCCGACAGCAACGCCGCTTAGGCCGAAAACAAGCGCCTAACAGCTGAGCTCTAAAAATATTTCTTGGTTTATCCGTTAACAGCATAGGTAAACCAAGTCTGGAGGTTATATGATAAAATTTTGGACTCGCTATATTGAAGAATTGAAAGCCCGAAGTAGCGCATCTCTTGTCGTGCATGGTCTTCGTTGCTCTCCTGTTTTTGGCGCTTTTTAACATTTTGTCCAGTATGAACCTATTACCCCAAATCCAAATTTGATCCAAAAAACATCATCGCAAGTCACAAATATTTGTTTTTCACATAACGCTAGTCAGAATTGCAAATGAAAGAAATGAAAACTACCAAGTCATTTGTTTATTTTTGATGATAGAATATCCTCTAGTTCATCATTCATGCATTCTCGGTTGATTTGCTAACTGGAAAACGTAGCATCAGATGAAAGGGGGAAACGTGCTTGTCTGTAAGCATCGAGTTATAGAATGTGCTTTACACTGTGCTTCACAGAGAATGTGCTTCACAGAAAATTACACTTCAAATGTTATCATGTGTTCTCTTTCCAAGCGGAATTTCGTAATTTTATTCTCGGAAGCTATTTACGTTAAAGCAGCGTATTGCTCGTTCAGTGTTTTTAATTTGCTTACATACTGTTGATAAAAGTAGTCCTAAATGTAGTTGACTATTCAATATTTTTAAGTTATATCAGACCAACCTTTAGATCAGCGGTTTCGGTGATATAACTTATGCGACCAGAGAGACCAGGAAACGAACAATATGTATAGATAAAAGCGACCTTCTTCAACACCCACGAGCGAATTTCCACCAAAACTGAGAACCTGTGAAAAAATAAATTAATTCATGCTTAATTTTTGTTTTTTCGTAAATTGCACCTTGCACTAAAATATTGAGGTGGACTAGTTGGTTCAACATATTGAAATTACAAAGCACAAAGGACAGACACGTATACGGAGTATACAGGACAGCGCTCTGCTCACAACTGGGGTTTTAATAGAAACCCCAGTTGTCTATTCCACTTCATGTCAGTGTGTCCTTCGCGCTTTATAATTTCAATTTGCAGCTAACAGCTTGCAATCGCTGAATTAAATCTATTGTCAAATGCTATCTTTACAAACGCTACAACCGATAATTTTCTCGAAATGCTAATGCATTTTCACAGTATAATCATATTTAGAATGTTGTTAAGATCTGGAGATCTGTCATTTTATGAATTATGCAACTCCAATTATGGGTTCTTTTAGTGCTTTTTGCTGTTTTGAAATGAATGAGAAATTCCATTCAGACCATTTATTGTGAAACACTGTAACGGGATATAGGGGTATTTAAATAAATAAAGAATTAGATAACCCAGCTCTCAACTAGCGCAATGTTGGTTCTTTGCTATTTCGTGAGTTCACTGCACATTTTTAGTTACTTTGTAAACACAATCAATTTTATACATCTAGTTGTGTAGGCTCCGTCCTACGAAGCTTTCTATAAATAGAAATGCCAAAGTGTTTAGCCATGAACGAAAAAAATAATAATCTTCATAACGTCAGCTTGACTTATTCCTGCATGACATATTCTACCAGGATTCCGCGGAGTATCGACGAATGGGACTTGCATGCCTGGAGAAATTACTCCCGTACTATGAAGTATCTCAACCCTGTGAGTTCAAATTTTTCTCGTAAATCGTTACTCCTGCGCGGAGGTAATCCACTCTGCCCGTCTATTTTCTAATCTACGAAATGTGCTAGCAACACTATCTCAGAGGCCTACTGATCCCATATCTTAGAGCAGATTGGGTTCCCAGAAGTGCCAGGACCATACTGCCAAAAGGCATGAAGATTATTGCATCTTCGGGTTTATCAGAATACACTAGGTACTAAACGTTTTAAACACTCACAGCTTAAATGGGTTGTGAAATCTTTTACGGCAATTCTGAGCTCTATGTTTATTTAGAATCATTGTCCTTGATTAGTTATCTATTTATTTTTTAATTGTGCCCCAAACAGATTGTAAGGCCTTGGGAGGGCTACACTAGCATAGTAAAAGACAATCATACTAAAATATTTTCTCACCACAGGTGAGCCTCACATTACACTTTTTTAAAACATGCAAGAGTAGTGAAAAGATCCATGTCAGGGTTCGAACAATTGTCATGCATGTTCCGCATCAAAGTCAATGGATGACTAGATTCTAATTTAGAAGGGTAAAAACAAACTGTAGACTTGTTTTGCCGCTGGGGAACATGTGAGATTTTATTCGATAACAGGGATTAATAAACGACAGCCTTCAGCAATTTAAATAAAAAGACATATCGCGAACTACTCGTCTACCCGAAAGGGGTGAAAGACTAAGTATATCCCAAAGACGTACGTAATTATAATAAAAAAAAAAAACTTCCGTCCAATGTAGAGATTACAGACGTTTCTTACAAATCCTCTATGTACGCACTCTAACCTTAATATTTCACTGATGCCAGAGAATTCCTCACAACAGAAGCAACTTTTAACCTTGATAAAGCTATCGACCGAAATAGGTGCAGTATGTAGGAGTGACTGAGGAAATTACTGGTACTGCCTGCAATTACCCCTTGTATGCGTAAGGAGTTTTTGATAATTTTCGAAACATAGTTATCGAAATTGTGGCGTGTGTGAATCAAAACACCAAGGTCACGTACAACTGAAGATCTTACTATGTCTGAGTTGTGCAGTTTATAGGGATGAACTATAATATTTACCGTACGGGAGAAAAATACAAGCTTAGTTTTGGCAGGGTTTAAAAGCAGCGAGTTTGTACAAACACCACAGGCGAACCGACTCTACCTCGTTTTGCAACAGTTCACAGTCAGCAGTCGTGCGGATACAACGATAAATTTTCACGGCGTCAGCAAACTGTTGCATCCCTGATTTACTAACACAAATTGCAGGGTCATTTATTAAATTTTCAAAAACAAAGGTCCAAAGCTCAATCTTTTGGTACTCTGTAATTTACCACCGAATGATATGATTTGCATCCTAAGTAGGACACTATATTTGAGCGATCACTCAGGTGGCTGCCAGACCAGCAAAGAACACCGAAGAAAGACAAACGTTAAACAACTTCTTCAACAATAAAATCAAATTTACGAGGTCGAACGCCTTAGGACCGTCAAAATGAAAAATAAAATATATTAACCTGGACACGGGACCATGTTATATGCTTTGCAAGCTACAAAAGGTTGCGAGGTTAGTCTCAACAGATCGTCTACGACAAAAAGCGTTCTCAATTTGACAAAGCACTAGTCGACATAAAAACTCCGATTTTTTTTTTAAATACCTTAACAACCCTGAGTCAGGGTATTACATAAGGGAGTGGGTTAACAAAATAGCGAGGTTAATATTTGTCGGAACGATTCCATGTTTTGAACAGAGACGAATGCCTCGGGCAGGCCGTTCCAATCCACAGATGTTTCCGGGAAATATGTATTTCAGAAAGCTGTATTTCGAGTGAAAGAAAAGGCCAACCTTTGCATGGTGATTAATGCGGTGTGATATGCGATGAGGTGGCAAGATGAATGAATTGTGTAAAACCTGTGGAAAATATTTAATTTAGTAACACGCCTTCGTGAACACAAAGGGGTTAGTGATACATTTTGATTAAGTCCACTAACACTAACAAACCTAGCATATTGATAAGATATAAAACAAGCAGCATGATTTTGAACTGATTCTAGGACGGTTGCAAGGTATTTAAGATGGGGGTCTCAGACTGACGATGCATTATCTACCAGGTGTCTGAAATAGCGGCCAGGCTATTTAGATCGACTGCAAGAATCGCTTTCTTAACCCATCGCGCTACGATTTTGTAGAGCGTTGCCCAGAGGTGGTGTATTTTTTCTATAAAATTTGCAAAGAGCGACCTTACGTGAGGAAAAAGAAAGAAAAGGAAAAAGGCTTAACTCTTGTGGAACTCCAGCGAAGCCACCTGTGTTCAAACAATGGGGCACCTATTGCTTAAAGACAAGTGCCTTCGCTGAGATTCAATACAAGTTAAGCCTTTTTCTTTTCTTACTTTATTTCTCAGGTAAGCTCGCTCTTTGCAAATTGTATAGAAACAATGCGTCACCAGTTGGTAATGCTTCACGAAATCGTAGCGTGACAGGTTAGACAACCGATTTTTACGCTCGAATTAAAGAGCCTGGCCGCTATTTGAGACACCGGGTAGTTTAGGCCGTACCAATGTGACATATACAAGTCGCTTCACAGATGGGGACGCCAGACGAAGATTACGGCGCAAAAGACCAAGAGTGCGGTTTGAGTACGAAGTTATAGCATTAATATGGGTTTTCCAAGAAAGGTCGATAGAGAAGTGAACGCCAAGATACTTGTAAGTCGACACGGAATCAGTATTAAGTTCGACAGAAGGAGAGCGATGTGGATTTTGAAGTATTTAGTAGAATCTGCCACTTTCAACACCAATCATTCATTCGATCTAGATCAGCCTGTATGTTAAGCAAGTCATCCGTGTTAGCCATGGCTCTGTAGACGACACAGTCATCAGCAAACAGGCGAACATTAGAAGACAATGAAAGAGGAAGGTCATTACAATTCACGAGAAAAAGTAGAAGTACTAGAACAGATCCTTGAGGCACACATGAAATTACAGGAGCGCTTCGGGAACACCAGTTGTTAGTTTGCCCATGCTGGATTCGAGAGGTGTTGAAACATTCTATCCAGGCTAGAAGGGAAGAGACAAGACACAGTGTGGACGGCTTTACTAGCACAAGTTTATGGCATATGGGATCGAAAGCGTTAGAAAAATTGAGAAAAATGGCATCATCTTCAACAGTTCTTAAAGAAAAATTCAAATGGTGACAGAAAGTTGGAAGCTGCTTTTCGCACGAACGGTGTTTCCTAAAGTCATGTTGATTGGGGAAAATTACTTATTCTGTTCTATGAATCGCATAACTTGAGAATGAATGGCATGTTCCCTGAGCTTACAGCTTACAGAAGATAATGATATGTGTCGGATATTGAGAGGGGAATGAGAATCGCCATATTTGTAAGTCGGAATGACCTTACCTTTTTTTCCAGTCGTCGGGAACATCACCGGTATCTGACTGTTGCTGAATAATGATGAAAAAAAATTAGTTGACAGCGGTTTAGTCATGTTTAATATTTTGCTGTTGTTGTCATCAGCTCCTGGTGACGATGACGTTTTCAACGAGTCTATTATTTTGCTAATGCCATTTTCCGAAAACGTAATTGGATGCAAAGGTGGCATGGAGGGGGTTGACATATCTGGTAGCGTTGTGATGAAATTATTAATAAACACTGCGAAAAATGCGTCCCAGAACGTTTCAACAGCATCATCACCGGTAAGAGAAAATCCATTGTCATTTACAAAAGATACTGGATTACCATAATGGCGATTAATTATGCTCCGTGATTTCTGAAGGTTACTTTTGATGATAGCAGCATGATCGCGCTGGTAGAATTGTGCTTTTGCTTTCTCGGCGGCTGACTTGTGCATTGCGAAAGCAACAGAAAATCAAGACCAGGCTTGACTCGGAGTGAAGAAGTGGCGCACGTCGGTACAATTGGTTGCTAAGCTTACTGGGTGACTTAAGCTCTCAAATGCACCATTGTCCTGACTGTTCTTTTTTTTTCGAAACGGTATTAGCGGTATGTTACGATCAATAGGGGCAAGGAGCGTTTCTTTCTAAATTTTTCAATTCTCCGCCACAAAGCGAGAAAAAAAAGTTCGGCATATATGAGTCAAAAAGGGACCTGATGACAATTTTAATGCTATCAATATTTGGGCTTCGATATACACTAATTTTTCGGCACGATACCATTGCCGTGACGCTTTACTGATCAAGGAGCAGTCGATGCAAATGTGATCACTAAGGTTTTTGAAATATTTACATATTTTATTATTTCACTGTGCGATATTTAAGAACTAAATGTAGTACCGAGCACGATAACTCACTTACTTGAGTTGGCTGAGTTACAAATTGCTCAAAGTTAAACATTAGATTCAACCAGTGATGTCGTTGCTGATGCAACGCCGCTGCCCTCATTCGATGTGTGGGCAGTTAACTTTTCTCACCGAAACCAGCTTTGATAAAGGTTGCAGCGTTCTCAGGCTGCACTGCGCATCACGCAGTTAGCTAGCAAAGGAAATATTGCAAGGAGGTAGACGATAACATACCCCGACAATGACTTCACCATTTGAACCGTTTATGGAATCAAATGATATATCTAGATATGAAAAAAAGGTCAATGTTTGGGGCTGAAGATGATTATTTACAGCAAGCAGGGCACCAGCGCCTTTCCCTGAACCGCGGTCGCCACAAGATATTGTCATGAATTAAGGTGACGACAAGGCTGAAGAGTGAACTGAAAATAAAGGTTTAATGGGCGAACTTCTGCCAACCAAATGTAAGTAACGAAAGAGCGTCGAGGCAGCAGAAAAGCAGGCGGCGATTTGGCGGCGAAACAGAGAGCGCGAGCGAAACTGACTGGACAAGGTCGTGGGCGGCTGCTTATCTACAGTGCGTCACTATCTCGAAAGTTCGGCAAAGAAGGGTCAGAGCGTCGCGCGCTCGGGGTGAGGATGAACTGGCACTTTCGAGAACAACAAAGCAGGTGGAAAGTTACGTCTGGTGCGAGAATGAACGCTAATCTTCTAGATGTCGGTGACCGAGCGTTGCTTTCTCGGCCCTGCGGGCGGCATTATCCCCCTTTTAAAAGTGCATCGTCCCGATGCAACGCAAAAGGAAAACAGAAATGGCTAAAAAATTTACGGTTAAACGAAATAAACAAGCAGTGTCGTAATCCTAACGCGCGTAGAACAGCTTGCGTCGAACTACGTGGACGACTTCGGGTCGCGGCTGGCGGCGTCCTGATGGTCGGGTTCAGTCGGGGAGCACCTCGTAGTCAAAGTCCCCAAGGCGGCGGATGACCTTGTAGAGTCCGAAGTAGCGTTTTAACAGTCTCTCGCTGAGGCCGCGGCGGCCACTGGGCGTCCACACCCATACCTTGTCTCCGGGCTGGAACTCCACGTCGCGGCGACGAAGGTTGTACCGGCCAGCGTCCAAACGTTGCTGGTTCTTTATTTGGAGACGGGCTAGCTGGCGTACTTCTGCTCGTTGGGTGACCAGCTGGACGTCGTCGGTGCCGCCGTCCGTCGGGTCATGGGGCAGCATGGTGTCGAGCATCGTCGTCACCTTTCTGCCGTGCACCAGCTGAAAAGGTGTAATGCCGGTAGTTTCATGAATCGCCGTGTTGTATGCAAACGTGACGTGGGGCAACACTTCATCCAACGTCTTGTGTTCCACCTCCACGTACATCGAAATCAAGTCGGCGATGGTCTTGTTTAGTCGCTCCATCAGCCCGTTGGTCGGCGGGTGGTATGCCGTGGTCCGGCGGTGGTCGGTGTGGCTCAGGCGGAGTATCTCTTGTGTCAGTTGCGCCATGAACGAGGATCTTCGGTCCGTAATCAGGACATGGGGAGCGCCGTGTCGGAGGATGCTAGACTCCACGAAGAACTTGGCTACTTCCACGGCGGTCCCCGACAGGAGTGCTTTTGTCTCGGCGTACCTGGTGAGATAATCAGTTGCCATGATTATCCAACGGTTTCCCTGCGTCGACGGTGGGAAAGGTCCGAGAAGATCCATTCCAATCTGCTGGAATGGTGCAGTCAGGGGCGCGATCGGTTGCAGGAGACCTGCCGGCTTCGTCGGTAGTTTCTTGCGTCGTTGGCATTCGTGGCATGAAACCCGTCCCACGGTATGAAACCGGTTCAGCGTACCCCTACAAGAACTCGCTCAGCAAGCCCCATTTCCCGACGACCTTCCGTTGAAGACTCGGAGCATTGTACCAGCCGCCGTCTTCAAGAACAAGCTCCTGAACTCGGACCACTCCCGGCGAGGACAAGGCAAGCAATAACGACGATGGCTTCATCGACCACGCAGACCACAGCAGCACCCCCCGTCGTTTACCTGCCCGTCGCCCCTCGTACGTCGACGTCCTTCCAAGGCGACATCTACGAAGACGTCGAAGACTGGTTGCAGCAATACGAACGGGTGGCGCTGCACAACCAATGGACTCCCGAACAGCGTCTGCAAAACGTTTATTTTTCCCTCGAGGACACGGCGCGGAACTGTTTCGAGAATCATGAAACATCGATAACATCATGGGACCAGCTGAAAGGAGAGCTCCGAGGGACATTCGCCAGTCAGTACCAATGGGAGAGAGCCGAGGACCTCCTTCGGACGAGGACGCAAGGCCCCAACGAAAGCGTCACCAGCTTCGTTCAAGACGTCCTGCGTCTGAGCGTGCGTGCCGACCCACAAGCCGTCGGCGACAAGAAGCTGCGTGTCCTCATGCGCGGGGTGAGGGACGACATCTTCGGAGGCCTCGTCCGCAACCCGCCGGCCACCGTCGAAGCCTTCGTAACGGAGGCAACCAACATCGAGCGCGCCCTCCAACGCTTCCTGCTACCAGCGGCACCCTGGCACTGCTGCCCTCTCGCCTTCCAGCTGCAACAGCCCGGATCTCCGCCAGATCATCCGCGAAGTCGTTCGGAAGGAGATTAGGAAGGTGCGGTCCAGTGGCGATCGTCCTGACTCGCTCTTTATGGCCTAAGTAGTACGAGAGGAAATGCAGCGAGCCGTCCAGCCGGAGTCTCCCGTCGACCAGCCACCACCGGAACAACCGACGGTAAGCTACGCCGCCATGACCCACGACCGCCACCTGCTGCCCGTCAACTTCCTGTGCTACGACGACGGGACGCACCAGCACAGGCGTATCCCCAACGTCTCGACGACCGACGTCAGTACCTCCGGCAAGAACAACCGGCGCCCAGAAAGACCGACATTTGGCAAACGGCCGATCGACGCCCGCTGTGTTACCACTGCGGGGAAGCTGACCACGTGTACCGCCGTTGCCCGTACCGGCAGCTTGGGCTACACGGCTTCCACCCCGACGACCCGCGCCCAGCTATGCTGAGCGACCACGCGAGATCGACGACTACCTAGGACGTCCACCCTCTGCGATGCCTACGTCTCGACGTAGGTCCCGTTCGCCTTCACCTCGACGTCCTGCAGCATCACCTGTCCATCGGTCCCGCCGAGAGAGCCTGTCTCCAGTGTCTCGCCGGGAAAGCTAAGCGCGGCAATACCGGGAGGTGGTATTGCCGATGACGAACGACGCCAATATCCTCCACAAACGTCGGAGGGTTCCCACACTAGCAACAAGACGCAGCAGAACGATGCTCCTGTGACGGCGTCGAATAACCTCGACGTTACCATCGACGGCCACGACACGAAGGCACTCGTCGACACCGGAGCAGACTATTCGGTTGTGAGTGGGAAGCTCTCTCGACGCCTTCGGAAAGTGATGACGCCATGGGATGGCCCGAAAATATGAACCGCCGGTGGACATCTCATCACACCCGTGGGAAGGTGTACTGCGCGCGTGGACATCCATGGAGAGACCTGTCCCGTGAAATTCGTCGTCCTCAAAGACTGTTCGAGAGACGTCATCATTGGCATGGACTTCCTCTGTGAGTACGGTGGGGTGATCGACCTTGGAGCAAACAGGTTGACGCTGCGAAAGCCCGTGCTACCTCCGGAGGGATACAAAACGACGCCAGCCGCCGTCCGAGTCATTGCGGACCCCGTGAACCTGCCGCCACGGTCGAGTGCTCTTGTTCCCATTGTGACCGATGCAGTTGCCAGCGGGAAAGTCCTTCTGGAAGGCAACGTCCAACTGCTTCTCGAAAGAGGAATAGGCGTCGCAAGGGACGTAACGGAGCTGCAGGATGGACGTACTGTGGTCCTCGTGATGAACTTTCGACCGGAAACACAACACCTCTAGAAAGGTGCCGCTGTAGGACACGTTGAGGAACTCCGGGCCGACGCCGAAATCGCCGCGATCTCCGACGAGCCCTCGCCCAGTCAGCCGCATAGTGCACCACCGCCGCAGCTTGACGTTAACCCCAAGCTCAGTGCCACGGAACGACGACAGCTCAGAGACCTCCTCGCCGAGTTCGGCGACTGCTTTGCGACGACGTCGAGGGTGCGCCAGACAACAGTTGCGAAACACTGCATCGTTACAAACGAGGATGCGTACCCGGTGCATCGTCCGCCGTAGCGGGTCTCCCCAAAGGAACGTGAGGCCAATCAAGCACAAGAGATGCTGAACGACGACATCATTCAGTCTTCGAGCAGCCCGTGGGCCTCTCCAGTTGTACTGGTGAAGAAGGAGGACGGAACTCTTCGATTCTGCGTTGCCTACCGGCGGCTCAATGCGGTGACGAAGAAAGACGTGTATCCGCTCCCCCGCATCGACGACACGCTGCACCGGCTGCGCAGCTACCGATACTGTTCGTCGATGGACCTTAAGAGTGGCTACTGGCAGATCGAAGTCGACGAACGTGACCGAGAAAAGACTGCCTTCGTCACGCGCGACGGACTGTATGAGTTCAAGGTGATGCCCTTTGGACCGTGCACAGCGCCGGCAACGTTCCAACGTGTCATGGACACCATTCTGGCAGGCCTCGAGTGGCAGAGTTGTCTCGTTTACCTCGACGACGTCGTGGTATTATCGGCCAACTTCGACGAGCATTTGCGACGCCTTCGTGCCGTTCTTGAGGCAATCAAGACAGCAGGACTCACCCTTAAGCCGACGAAGTGCCTGTTTGCCTACGGCGAACTGAAGTTCCTGGGCCACGGTGTGAGCAATGAAGGTGTAAATCCTGACCCTGAGAAAACTCGCGCCGTAGCGGCCTTTCCACCGCCCACCGACAAAAAGGCCATCCGAAGATTCCTTGGACTTTGCGCTTACTACCGGCGATTCGTTCAGGATTTCGCCAAGCTTTCTGAGCCGCTCACGCACCTTACGAAAGACGCCGTAAACTTCCAATGGAGTGGAGAACACCAACAGGCATTCGACGAGCTAAAGCGACGGCTCCAGTCACCACCGATTCTCGGCCACTTCGACCAATCAGCCGAAACGAAAGTTCACACGGACGCCAGTAATACATGACTCGGAACGGTACTAGTACAACGACAAGACGGTGCGGAGCGCGTGATCGCATACGCTAGCCGGACGCTGTCGAACGCGAAAAGCAATTACTCGACAACCGAGAAGGAATGTCTGGCCGTCGTCTGGGTCATAACGAAACTCCACCCGTACTTGTACGGGAGTCCATTTCGGGTGGTCACCGACCACCGCGCGCTGTGTTGGTTAGCGAGCCTGAAGGACCCATCGGGACGCCTCGCTCGGTGGAGCCTACGACTGCAAGAGTACGACGTGACCGTGGTCTACAAGTCAGGCCAAATCACTGCGACGCCGACTGCCTGTCCAGAGCCCCTGTCGATTCAGCTACCGGATGTGCCAAAGACGACGGCGATGACGACGACCACTTTCTTGGCGTGGTGAGCATTCACGGTATGGCAGCGCTCCAGCGGGACGATCCTGAGTTGCGTGCACTGATCGACTACTTGGAGGGACGAGGGGGTACGATTCCCCGAGCCTTCTCACGTGACCTGCCAAGATTCGCCATCCGGAGAGGTATCCTCTATAAAGAGAACTTCGGGGACAACAACTCGACGTGGCTCCTGGTGATTCCTGCTAGTTTTCGAGAAGAAATTTTTCAAGCCTGCCACGACGACCCGACTTCAGGACACCTCGGTTACTGCAGGACACTTGCCCGAATACGTGAAAAATACTACTGGTCCAAGCTTCCGAAGACCGTCCATCTCTACACACGATCGTGCTATGAGTGCCAGCGACGCAAGAAACCGCCGTCAAAGCCAGCAGGTCTCCTTCAGCCGATTGTCCCGCACCTCCACCAGAAATGTCACGAATTAAGGCGACGAGAAGGCGAAGAGTGAACTGAAAATAAAGGTTTAATGGGCGAACTTGTGCCAACCAAAAATAAGTAACGAAAGAGCGTCGAGGCAGCAGAAAAGCACGCGGCGATTTGGTGGCGAAAAAGAGAGCGCGAGCGACACTGACTGGACAAAGTCGCGGTTGGCTGCTTATCTACTGTGCGTCACAATCTCGAAAGTTCGGCAAAGAAGGCTCGAGCGTCGCGCACTCGGGGCGAGGATGAACTGGCACTCTCGATAACAACAAAGCAGGTGGAAAGTTACGTCTGGTGCGACAATGAACGCGAATCTATTAAATCTCGGTGACCAAGCGTTGCTTTCTCAGCCCTGCGGGCGACAATATATCAAAATATGATTGATGACTCGATATTAAAATGATTTCACTATCATTTATTTCTGACGTGAGCCAGCTTTCAGTTAGTGCTATAATGCTAACATTCATGTCATCAGGCCACCCATTCAGGTCCTAAAGCTGTGGCATTAGACTTATAATATTCGTGTACAAAAGAGACAATGCATTCTAATTGCTGGAATTACTACATTGTGATTGTAATATTTTCCTACTAACTGGCTGTGCCCTAATTTCACGAGTTGCGTGGATGTGCTCTAGCTCTACTAGATGATATTTATATCGGACATTCAAAGAAAGTGTCATCAAGTTCGTCATTCGTGTAACATCGTATCTTTAATAAAGGTTTGTTGAAAGAAACCTTAAAAGGAGCTGCCTGTAAATTTGAATATTCGAGCTACTTAAATATCACTTCCTCAAAAACCTTCAAAGATGCAGAATGCAGTGCAATTGGTGGGTAATTATCGACACACGAAGACCTTCTAGATTTGTGCACTGGCACAACCACGGAAATTTTCTACGCAGATAGAAAAGTATGTGTTTTTAAGGAACCGTAAAGAAAATTGAGAGACGTTTACAAATACCCGTCACGCCAAATTAGAGCGGTATTTGTAAACGTCTCTCAAATTAGACCCGTCACGCCAAATTAGAGAATATATATATATATATATATATATATATATATATATATATATATATATATATATATATATATATATATATATAGTGAGCGGACAGGGGAGAAGGTGATTATGAAATATATTGCATTAAAGTTAGGGAAAGGGAAAGGGAAAGAGAGCTGACGAAAAATTGGGCCAGGAGCGGGGATTCAACCCGCAACCTTCGCTTGTCCGGGGCGACGCCTTAACCGATTAGACCATCCCGGCCACTGGTCTCGGCGGACTCAATTTTTGACCAGCTGTCTGTTTACTGTTAGTTTCGAATTCGCCTAACTGGGTAGACGACAACCGTTGCTGATTTAAGGCCCGCGCAAGTTTCGAATTGCGGCAGTGACGTGGCACGTCATCTCAGCTTGCAAATATCGGAAAGGGCCCGTCTTCCAAGATATCTAAGGAACCACTCCTCCCCATAGGGACAGGCTGCACCGTATATATAATGGGAATTATTGAAGATTGACAAGTGCAGCCGCAGTAATATTGTGAACGAAGAGGGGAGAAGGTGTTTCCTAAATTTATTGCATTAAAGTGAGAGAAAGGGAAAGAGAGCTGGCGAAAAATTAGGCCAGGAGTGGGGATTGAACCCGCAACCTTCGCCGCAATTTGGAACTAGCGTGGAACTAGCTCTTCGTTCACAATATTACAACGCCTGCACTTGTCAATCTTCACCAATTCCCATTATATATACAGTGCAGCCTGTTTCTATGGGGAGGATTGCTTACGTGATTACGTGGTTACGTGATTATGGGATACGGGTTGCCCGTTTAAAACGGTGCCTGTTTAGATCGATACCCGTTTGATACGGGTGCCCGTTCGACCTGGCACGTGACCACACAATAGAACGTGCTATTCAGATAGGCTGATTATTCTCGAGCCTTAAATGGGTATCGTCCGGAAGGTAGGTTATCTTAAACTTATTTAAGACTTACCGAAACTCATAAGCCTATTTATAACATGGAGGAAACACGCAATAAAAATGAGCTCGCGCAGGTGCTTGCAAATGGCCAGTAAAACAGACAAAAATAATTGTTTTCAATTCTCCTACAAGTTTATTACAACCTATTTTGTAGACAAGTACGAACGTGCAAGCGATCTGTGAAATGTGAAGTGGGACTCCAAGCTTTATTACAACTGAGAAGATTGCAAAGCAAACAAGATTTAAGGTAATTATAGACTATAATGGCAGGCTTTCGGTAAATTATTCCCCCTGCTGCCGCGAGAATAGACGCTGCATAGTTCTGTAGATAATCTGAAAGAGTACGCGTAGAAGAATGGTCAATTTCTGCCGACAAGTAGGTTGCAGTGCACTTACCATTGTAATAGCGGACTTGAAAGATGTAATCCAAGATATATGTCGACACGGCTCAAAGCAGGACAACCAGGCAAACACAAAAACTAGAAGAAGGGGTCCTTGAAGTTTCAACACGATGCGGTGCACAAGGTGTCATTTGCCAGAACCCAACCAAACAGCGAGAATTCCTGACTTCTTTGAAGAATCCCTTGTTGTCGATATACGCGTAGGACTTTTCGAGCACTGATAGCTTTGGCGCAGATCCCATACGTTGTCGAGAGACATCCTAATAAGACCGCACGGAAAGGCGACAGATCCAAGCAGGTAGGACGAACGAAGCTCGAACTACAACGGACAAGAAGCAGACAAAAAGAAAAAAAGCTCGAGGATAACCTATGGATTTCTTATGTGTTGTGAATGTGAAAGCTTGCAAGTCGCTCGTCCCCTCCCTTTATCGTCTGCTCGTCCGCTCTCTTTGTCGTCTGCCGCGTACTAGCGGGCGCGCGCTTCGGGATCTCGGAGGCCATTGCGCAACGCGGGAGCCCGTCGACGCCGCCAGCCAATGGAACCGAAGGCGAATGCCTCCTATTGGGATCGCGGAAACGAGGAGCCGTTTTCACGCTTCAAACTAATGACGTCAGCTCGCTCCATGAGACACATAATGCTTTCGCATTAAAAATCGGCTGCCAACACGCGCGCATCTGGATCTCGGAGGCTATGCTTACAGCGTGTAGCTCGCGCGCGGCTGTGTTCTCCTGTCTTTCGGGTCACGTGACAAAGGTAATCAGATAGAAGGGAGGGGGCGCATCAACGCGCAGGACATCGGGATACCAACCTACCCTCTCCTCTCCTCTCCTCAGGCATTCCAGAACGACGCGTTTGCAGCCTCGGAAAGCAGGCGAATCGCGAGCATTTTTAGCACGCTCGAAAGCTGGAAATGTCGCCGGCCAGAAGCTCGGCTTGCGCCCGAGCGAAGAAAGCACTCAGCGCGAGCTCGTAATTTGACTGCTGCAAAGGCGGGCGTGCTCTCGCCATGCACGATGCTCTTGCAGCCACGTGTTCGCGCGCTACCTTCGCTGCGTCTTGACTTGAGGTGAAACGAAGTCTAGAATATATTCTTTCACGCGGTCGCGTCTTCTGTGAGAGAAATTCGAGCTGAATAAGCAAATTGAGGCAACAAAGAACTCAAGGTTTCAATGTTCTGTCAAAAATATCGTCTCACCAACGTCGCACGTTTACGCTAAAAAGAAAAATCGTTTATTCAGGTTGCAATATAAGCGAACATCAGCGCAATCAAAATATAAATATAATTACTTGCATTACTCGGACGATTATAAATCGATGACCCGGCGCCCCGGCTTTCCGGAAACAGGCTGCCACAGCTGAAATAGGCGTGTCCATGCCGCTGATTTGGTCGTTCAGTATCAAACGCGCTCCCGAGAGCCGCCTGATTAAACCGCTGCAGTTTGCCATTCACCGGACACCCATTTGTGCAACATGGTCACCGGTTTGAGCAAACGTGTGTCAACTTCGCCCAAACGAGTGCCCCATTTGCCCAGACAAGTGACCCGTTTGCCAAAGGAGTTACCTGTTTGCCCAAATAGGCGACCGATATGGCTCATACGGGGGACCTCTTTGAGCCATACGGGTGACCCTCTGGCAAACTTGTGGCCGGTATGGCTAAACTGTTACCGGTATTAACCCGTTTTCTTTTATATGGGCGCCAAATGTTTGTTTGTTTTTCAGTAGGGCATAACTACAGTTTTCATAGGAATCAGTTTTAGGAAATATCGGTTAAACCATTCATATACAACATTGACCCCCTTATTATCATTTCACAAGGATGATTTTAATAAAACCTTCTTAAACAATTTGATATCATTCACATAGTGCAAAAAATTCAAATGGCTGGCAGAAGAGCAGATATCATTTATGCACACGTTGAATAAAACTTGTCCAACTATGGACCCCTGCGGCACACAAGAAGATGATATGCGAAATCGAGAACATTGTCCCAATATTCGAACAAAACCTTTTTCGATCTATCCGATAATTCAATAAAAGCGAGCAAAGTTTCTTTATTCACTCTTTAAAACCCCAATTTATGAACATTATTTGAATGATTACCAAGTTTAATGCATTCGATAGATTGAAGTAAACAGAGTCGACCTTGCCCACGCTGATTGACAGTGGGAGAAACAAATTTTTAAAATGTATATCAATTTGGTCTCAACAGACCTGTCAGCGAGAAAACCATGTTGTGAAATGCTAGTTTTACTTTTAGAGAACCTTTTATACAAGAGTCGTGTTTATTCTTACCCCGAGCGTAAAAGATAAGGAGGCCAGAATGACTTACCCAGTCACTCTCGCCTATGCTCACTAGTGAACTTTCTCGGTCGAATGTTGGAGAGACCGAGTATAGTAGATAGGGAGCCGAGCGCAGTATGACTCACTCACTCTCGTGCTAGTTGGCTGTCATGCCGACACACCGTCGCTCGCTGCTCCCACCATCGACGCTCGCTGCTGCTTTCTCGACCTTTGTTGTTCCTTTTATTTTCGGCACAAGTTCGCCCAGTACTACGCTCGACGCCAGGAGGAAGAACCCAGTACGTCTAGTCAAAAACAGTTGGCGCAAAGGCGAACGTCTAGAGAACGGCTGCCCGACGCCCGCTATTCTCTTACTGCGGGAAAGCCCGCCACATTATCGCCGATGCCCCTACCGGCAAGTTGGGCTGCCCCGGCTCCACCCCAATGACCCAGGCCCAAAGTACGTTGAGCGCCCATGACAAATCGGCGAGTATCTTCGCCATCTACAGCCTTCTGCGCCCGCGTCGCCCCGAGGAGCTCGCTCGCCCTCACCGCGACGCCCTGCATCGCCTGTTTGTAGATCCCGCCGGGAAAGCCTGTCTCCTCTGCCTCGCTGTGTGGCAATACCGGGCGCTGCTATTTCTGAGGACGAACGATGCAAATATCCTCCAACTACGTCGCAACGCCCCCACATTAGCGACGAGACGCTTTGGAACGAACTTCTGCGAAGTGTCGAAAAACCTCGACGTTACCATCGACGGCCACGACGCGACGTCGCTCATCCCCATCAGAGCAGATTACTCAGATGTGAGTGGAAAGCTGTCTCTCCGACTTTGGAAGCTGATGTCGCAGTGGGATATCTCTGGAAAGTTATTCGCCACCTTAGATAATTAAAGTACGAGATGCTCATCGCTCACCACGAGGTGCTCTTGATTGTGAGAACTACATGTCGAGCCACCTTGTTTCTGGACGTCCTTTTCTACGTCACCGACATCATTTCCACTAATTCAGCCTTCATATGCCTCCAAGGCGTCTGTGCCAGTTCTGAGATGCGTCCCGCTCCAATTGTCTGTCAGTCGACCGAAACCTTCATCAGATGAGTCTTCATACCGGCATGTGTGAGCTTCAGTTGGTTCGTTGTAGATAGCAAACTCGTATTTTAATCAATTCCAAGTATTCCTAGTATTTTTTTAAATATAATACCTACGAAATACAATGAGCAGACTATTAAAATATACGCAGGAAAACAGCCGTAAAGTCTCACACAGTGCTGTTGGCGTTACCGAAAACAAGTAACGAAATACTTTACTCGTTACCTGCAAATATAATTAAAGCTTTAACGACCCACGTTACCTCAAAATAAAAGGAATGCGTTACAGTTCAAAAGAAATGCACGCTACATGTACCTTAGTTTTTAATCATGAATTATCAATTTTACTCTTTTGACGTTAAAAATATGCATAAGCGCCGTATTTGAAGAAACATCAGTTTCATCAAAAAAACTGTTGATGATTACCGTATCTTTTTTTTTAAGGTTCCACCTTAATATACAAACAAAACGCAAATAAAACCACACACCTCAAAAATTTATACTTGGCTTGATTTTCGAGACACGAACAAATTGAACTGAATTTTTTTGTAAGTCTAGGGAAGAATACGTAACAAGTAACCTGACTACGTTACACGATAATCGAAAAACATCACGTAAGTAAGTTATCCGTTCAAGTTTCAGAAAAGTAACGAGTACGTTACAACGTTACCGGAAAATGGAATATGTTGTCGTTAACGCCGTTACAAGTAATGCGTTACTGCCAACGCTTGTCTGGTGTGTTGCGTGACCACTTGGTTACGCGTTAAGAAAAACAACCGTTTAGACCTCAAAATGTTTATGCATAGTGAGGAAAGCTATTAAAAGTTCAAATAAGTTACTATCTGCACAATTGTATGTAAGCCCTACAAGTGGTGTAATTAAGCACAAAAAACCTCCTTTACACGAGCATGATATGTTGCGAAATTCGCCAGGAACGTAATAATTTGAGTGCTTCCCACAAGCCCGCAATAATTAAGTTGGAGGGGTTACCACTTAAAGGGATGCTGAACAAAACATTTCAGTGTCTATATCAAGCGGCGCACGATCTTTCCATGAGTCAGCAGCCGCCGGCGTGCGCGAGCACACACAACGAAATTGACGTAATCATATCCCCCTTTCGAGCTTATTAAGCGTAAATGAAACATATGATGACGTCAATTTCGTTGCCTGTGCTGCGCGCACCGGCGGCTGCTGACTCATGAAAAGATGGTGCGCGGCTTATTATAGACACTGAAATGATTTGGTTCAGCATCCCTTTAAAGGCGTTAAGCGGAGCCCTCAATTATTAGGTGGCACCAAATCATAAAACCTGGGTCAAAACTTTCTTGGTAAAATATCGCAACGGAACACGAACGAAATAAAGACGAAGCAGTACACAGCGCTTGCCTAGCTTCTGATAAAGTATTAAGCCAAATGCGATGGGCCGACAAACATGACTGGTCCCACACGACATTAATGTCTTAATATAAGGGATGCGAAAACCATTGACTTTGAAACTTGTAAAGAAATGGTAGACATTCAAGAGTAAAGTCAGTTGCAAAAACCGTCACTGATCATGGTTGATGAACCGTTTTTGTTGCAGCAATTGGTCTCCTCTTAATTGGTCATCTCTATATGGTTCCCAACCTATTGCTAGTGGTCTCGTTTATTCTTGATGTTTGGCAACAATCTTGCCATTTCGAACGCTAATATATACGAAGTGTTTTTCCTTTCCTCGTGTGCTGGCTTACCAAAAACGTTTTTGTTCATTTGCGTTTGATTTTCTTTAAAATATAGCTGGGGAGTTTTGCGTGAACGTACGTAGTTCGGCGCGTGCTATCCACAAGTTGTCTTGCATTGCAGAGAAGGAAGACCTTATTAAAACCGGAATTACCTTGTCTATTTTACCTGGAAGATTTGTACTGCTGGGATGCATGAAGGTTAAAAGAAACTCAATCGAGAGTTGGAATGCGAGATCGCAGATCTCTTTTATCAAGTCTTCGTTCCGTGAAACCGCCATTTCGTGAATTTCTAGATTTGACAGGCGATTGTACTCTTCCGATTCGTTTACCTCGAGCTGCAGCTGGGAGATGCGTGCAGCGTTTTCCGATACTGAACTCTTCAACTGGGTTACTTACTTTTTATATATTTGGTTTTCTTGCTACTGGTGATTGTTTCGACAAGTGCTATGTCACAATGCGCATTATTGAAATCCACTATGTCTTTCACCTCTCTCACAGCAATTTTCAAAGTTAATAAACTATCAACATTGGCCAGTAGCTCAAGAAGAATGTCAACTGTGTCTTTCAACGAAAGTAGTTGATCCAGCTCTATATGCATATTACTGTGCTGGGTTGAAATGCTTGCAATATACAGCTGTGAAACATTCATACCCGAGACAAAAACTGAGTGCACATCGCTCATCCTTTATCTCCAGCAACGCAATTTCTTACATTTCTCTGTACCACGACCATGAAACGTACTTTCCGAAATGCCTGAGCAAGCGTTACCTAGGTGGTAAGGGATGGCACACCGTGAACAGGCCAAAAAGCGAACTTCTCCAGGGAGCGACTTGGAACACGTTACACCAACAATTCTCGACCATTGATGTTTCACGGACCACTTGTGGATCGGCAGATATAATAGAGGACCTCGTTCGTGATCAGGGGAAGGAAAAGGTATAGGTTAATTATAATAATGATTAATTAGATAGATATAACTGAGGGCTAGTGAGAAGTAGTCTTCTGTCATTGCTACACATACAATAGAACTCACCCAAAAATAAAACGTTTCTTCCCAATAAAAATAAATAAAAAAATGTATATATATATATATGTAATCCCTGTGCTCGGGGCCCACGAATTGCTACACAGACGTCTCCCGCCTCTTTCGCCGGTCTAAAAGCATCCTCTCAACGAAATGAAATTGGCAGCAATATTGTAAAATTGTCAAGCACGACACTGCCACAAGAAGACGTAGCGATTCTTTCGAAGGGCCTCCGCTTCTCTCCTTCAACGGGAAGGTATGACGAATTCCAGTTATACAACGACGTGGACGACTTTTCCCGTAGTCAACGTCTCCAAGAATATTAAAAAAAAAAAAAAAAAAACTGCCCCCTTCCTCAAATAAAAAAAAAGAACTGGACACCAAACAACCAAGGGAACACATACTTGGATATGTAAATAGAAGTGGTACAGCGGGAAATTAAAGTGTCATTTAAGAAAAACACGGGCTCCGAAATACAACCTTTCACTCTGCGAAAACAACTGCCACAACATGTTTAGCACCAGAACCGACATTGTTATTTAGCCAGCCGACAAAGGATGTGCCGTGATTGTTCTCAATACGCAGGACTACATTAATGATGGACTCGGACAACTAAATGACCCAACATTTTACAAAAGCTTTCAAGTGACCCAACATTGCGAATCAAGTCAGTTGTTCTCAGTACACTGTCCCACTTGAAAGAAAACGGTTGCATAACTAAGGAAATGTTCCACTGCATTAAGCCCTGGCACCCCCGGTTTGGGCGATTCTACACTCTACCTAAGGTACACAAGGAGAATAACCCTGGAAGGCCAATAGTGTCTGGCATAGGAACAGTAATCGAAAAAATATCAAGTTTTATTTACACATTAATTAAGGACATCCTCCCAACCTTTCTCTCATCCTTGAGGGACACGAACCATTTCATCCAGGATATATCCCAGCTAACCATACCCACAGGTATATTTCTGGTAACATATGGCGTAACTGCGCTGTACACTAACATTCCGCACGATGACGGTATCGCAGCAGTGACTGGAGCCTATGTGAACACCCAAAACTCTTCAATACTAGATTGAAGAATTCTGGGTCTCTTCAACCAGAACTCTTCAACCTCGACTAAACTCTTCAATCCTCAATCAAGGATTGAAGAGTTCAATCCTCGATTGAGAGTTTACGTTTCGCTCCTTTACCAAACGTAAACATATGTGGTTGCTCTGTAGATTGTGCGAACAGTGCCGAAAGTAAAACTTCTTTTTGACCCAAGTTTTGGTGGCAAAAAAATGCGCCTGCTTTGGCGCGAGCTGTGTACCGAGATAACTAGTGTCGCGTAAAAGATTATGGCTCATGCTCGGAATATTTTACGGCCCCGTGCTAAGAGTTGATTATCCTTCTGCAGTTGGAACACCCTCAAGTGTGGTATTTGTAGACTCAAACGAGCTGTGACCATTACGTCCTCTGTACAAAAAAGAGCGCTAATATTATCGAAATGGATTGTGCACATTGAAACACTAGTCGACATTTGGCGCGGTCACAATTGATGTCCACAATGGCTTCAGTGATGTTTTGCGTTTTAGTTCTTTGTACACACAAGCCAGATAAAAAGCTGCCGAGAAATGTTTGAAGGTCAGTATTCATGTGCTCGGTTCTTCCGAGAACGTGGATATGTGCGGTGAAAAGAGGAAACCAGAGCCGCGGACCACGATTGTTTCGGCGGGAAGCACTTTGGCCTGAATTGACGGATACTTGTGGCCATCAGTCTTATTTGTTCTGTTTCAAAATGAACGCGGAGAACCGTCAAGTTGTAAAGACCAATTGCGGACTGCGTTCGGTGCGTCTTCAAGTTCAAACGGCCGCCTGATCGTTGGAACTGTCGTTTGTTCTCCGTAGACCAAACATTGGCCCGGTAATTGCGATAAGAAGTAAGTGGAGGCCTCAAAAGACTTTTAACCTTGAAGGTGGGTCGGGGTAAGCAGGAATGGTGTATACAGTAGATACAAGGATATTTTGATCATGGTCACCGGTGGACATCATCGGCTTGTTATTTCTGATTCACTTGGTCAGATTCTGCTTGGAAATATTACTGTCGAGGTGAATTATATCAGCTACGGTTCACGCTTTTGCAGCCTGAGCGATGTCGCGACTAAACTTTTCTAGCGGAATATCATGATACGAATCAGGCCTTAGCGTCCATTCTGGGGTGACCACGCGGAAAGAATCACCGCAAGACTCATTATTCACGCGAATATTTGCGATATAACGAGCCTCGGTAATTTCGCTGAGGCCGTTCAAGTAGTCAGACAACGCCAGGGAGATGTAGAATCAACAATTCTAACGCGAAACTGGCTGTAATAGTTTGCGGAATAGCTTCGTCGTGCTTAGCAGTAACATCAGGTGTCCTGCAGGGATCGATGATAGGTCCTCTTTTATTTTTAATTTTTATAATTGACATCTTGAGAAAACTTACGCCAAATATTCACCTTTTTGCTGACGATTGTGTCTTATACAGCAACATAATGTATGATTCAGACCATAGGCGTAGACTACGGGGGGAGGGGGGGGGCATCGGGGCTCGTGCCCCCCTCCCCCGGGCCATGTTCCTTACCAAGACGCTGTTTACGTGCCATGTAACGAGCTTCTATTACTGGCACGTAAACAAAATAACGCCCACGTTGCCTTTATTGTCAAAATACATGGGAAATGGAATCACAGCGTGCTTTCGTTGGTTTCGATCTCCAGTTCTGGCGAGAAGGTAACGCGGCATCGATCACTTTTACGTCCGCTAGGTCTGCTTCCACAGCAGCCTGCCATTGTGCAATGTCCCACCTGAAAAAAAAAAAAGATAAACAAAATAACCCGAAGTTTACATAGAGGGCGCTTACTCCATTCGGAGCGGTTCCAAAAGTCCGTTTAGTAGCGACTGCGACGGAGTCGCTACTAAAGAATTCATATTTGTGATCGCCGGCGCATGCGCCGTGGTACCGGCGATGAACACAAGGCTACGCTTGCACGGTGATTGACAATGACACACAGCGACGGACACATGGCGATATACATACGCTGTAAAATGTACCCCCTAAAACAAACTACTGATAATTGCCGGTGTAAAAAAATTGCGCAAAGAACTTCTCAGTTTGCCCCCCCTCCCCCTCCCCTGGAAAATGTAAAGTCTACGCCGCTGATCAAGACTGTCTGGTGTTGCAATGAGATATTGATCGTCTATCAAGATCTTGCGAAACATGGAAAATAAAATAAATACTTTGAAATGAAATTAAATAACGTTCACGTAAAAGCGACAACCAGTTTTCTTTACTTATGCAATTGACGACTCCTCACTACAGTGGGCAGACAAGGTAAAAGATTTAGGCTTTCATTATTCGCAAAATTTATCTTGAAGCGCTCATTTTAGATTTTATGACTATTAAACCAACCTCGTGTTAAATTTTTGAAAGAGGAACTTTCGGGATGTCGTTTCACTGTAAAAAAGCGCTACACCTTTTTAATGTGAGGCATATTCTAGAATACGCCCACATGGTATGGGACCCTAAAGATTGCTACTTAAAAACTCATTTAGCTAATACAAATCAAAACATCTAGGTTTGTTACAATTACAAGCAAACAGTTAGTGCCCTAAATGTGAATTAAACTGGGAACCATTCAACTCTAGAAGACGGCGTCTTCGTATAACATTTTAACTTATGATATACCATGATCAAACTTGAATGAATATATCTAAATTCATTGAACCACCGTAGCGTAGCTTCTTTCATGCAGGGTAGATAATTATAAAAAATAAAGTTTACAACAAAGAATAATATGTTCAAATTTTATTTTTTCCAACACTATTAAAATATGAAACTGAGTGCATGATGTCACTATTCTGATTTAACCTAATGTCCTTCTTTTAGGTAAACAATTACGTGATAGTAAAGTGGAACAAAAGTAATTCTTTTTTTTATTATAGTACATTTTCAAAGTGTTTGGTCTCCAACACTGTGTCTTGGTCTGCTCTGTTTTTCAAGATTTCTGTAAATGTGATGAATGATAATATCGGCATAAAATGCAAGTACTCCTTCATTTTTAAAAATGCGCAACGGAGTGATATGCACATATTTATAATTCTTCCCGTGCCGAAATTAATTTTACTTAATATCTTCATTTTAATACCTATCTGAATTGCATTTGTTGAAGTGTTATCATTTTGCAACACAATTTTGATCTGCGAACTTGCTTCTTGCGTGTGATTTTGATCGGGTGTGTTTCTCGTACTCCCCCCCCTCCCCCACCTGCAATAATGAATCTCCCCCTTCCATTCCCCCGCGTGCATTAATGTATCTTGGCGCTGCGGGGTAGCCTACAATTAATAAATAATTACAATTTTGTCAAGGGGAGGCGTGTAAATTTCCCGCTGATCGAGGGTGCGGAAATCCAAAATTTAATGTAAGAAAATGTCAAATACTGGGTGTCCCAAGGAGCGGCCAGGCTCTTTAAATCGACCGCAAAATTCGGTTTCTTAACCTTTCGCGCTACGACTTTGTGCAGCATTGCCCTCGGATGGTGCATTGTTTTTGTAAAATTTGCAAAGAGCGAACTTACCTGAGGAAAAAGTAAAGAAAGAAAATGGCTTAGTTCCAATGGAAACGCAGCGAAGCCACCTGTCTTCAAACATTACGGCGCCGTTTCGCACCGGAGACAAGAGATGGCGCTATCGGTCGCGATGCCAAGTACCGCCAACGAACGAGCATACGGCGGCCACAGACGACGTCAAAGAGCAGACGAAATTATCGACCCAAAAGCGGCGCGAGCCTTTCTGATATCAGTTGTCAATGCATTATTTTATCATCCTTACTAATTAAACATATTGAATGGACACATAATCGACTAAAAAAACGGTGTGTAGGGATATTTTTACTGTTTTTTTTCGGAGTACTGATGTCGTCTGCTTTGCAGTTGCTTTTTGTTATCGCGTCTGTTTTATTTGGTTCTGTCGTTTCCTGCGGAACGCGCGCCACTTTTGAGTTGAAATGATTGTCTGCTAATGGCGACGGGTTTCGGCGCCGTACGCTTGTTCATTGGCGGTAGTTGGCATCAAGAACGCTTGCGGCATCTCTTGTCTCCCGTGCGAAACAGCGCCTTAATATTTGAAGAGTGGTGGCTTCGCTGCGTTTCCACAGAAGCTAAGCCTGTTTCTTTCTTTACTTTTTCGTCAGGTAAATTCGCTCTTTGCTAATATTACAAAAACAAATGCACCATATGTGGGCGACGCTGCACAAAGTCGTAGCGCGATAGGCTATAAAACCCAATTTTGCAGTCTTATTAAAGAGCCTGGCCGCTCTTTCGAACACCCAGTCGAATTACCCTTCCCAAGTGCACTCGCGGATGAATGTTGGAACGCGTTGCATTCTAAACCGAGTACAAACAAAAATAAAAACAAAATTTGGTTGCCAATTTTTCTTTCTGTACCTTTTTGCTACCTTTCTTTAATTAAACAAAAAATAAAAAAAGGTTACTGAAAAAAATAAACCTGGTTAGAGGTAAATTCTAGCGTATTTTTGTCCCATAAATTTGAACATCACAATAATTTTATGAAAACTCATCAATATACGCGAGAAACAAAAAGAAAAAAAACTACCACTGGGTGTGACGTAATACCCAGAGGTTTCAACTGTCTTGCGCTTGCGGCTTGTGAGGAAACGCCTTCAGCGTTTTTTATTGATCGGGTAAGGCATGCGCAAGGTGCGGAAATATTTAGATGTGTGTATTATACGGAATAATTGTTTCATCCCACCGAAATCGCCGGAATAGAAGGGCTCTAGAGCTATTTTGAAAGTGTTGTTTTGGCTACTCTCAAGTAGAAGACCGTTTCAGTTTCCCCTTTAGGCATTTTTGATGCAATTCTGTACTTCACGAATTATATAATTTTAAGCAAATATTTTTATTTCAAGATAAGTAGTATGTTTGTGTATTTCATACGGTTTTCAGTGCACATCGATGCTTGGCTTGGTGGTGTCGGAATTCTTTTAATTTAATTTTAATATTAGCAAAATCTTTATGAACAATAACCTCCCACCTGGTCTACATAAATGCCGTTTATTTCATTATTTACATTTCAACATTTTCTAGAGTGACTCTCATAAATATTGTAATTGCTGTGACTCAACACGAGTATACAGTGACAGTGTACTTGTGTTAGCTTACATCAAAGCAAGCGCTTGTTGGTCACTTCCGAAGGCGCATGAATGCTGAAAATGGCAGCGACCAGAAGCGCCTTCCTGGGACAATGTATGGATGATTATCCTAAATTTCCCAAGCACAAAGATATATATGCACGCTACAAGAGTAGGTACCCATGATCGCGTGTGCAACAATAACATTTTTAAATAAAATCTAAAACAAATGGCACGTTTTTTCAGGTAGGACTGGCATCTCGGGAAGGGGGGATGGGGGGGCACCATATACCCACATTGCGAGTATTCTTCGTGGTGCTTGCGTAAATTGACCAAAACGATAATGTGAGACTAATCCGCCTTTTTTTTTTCAGCATAGATATATATATATATATTCTTTTTTATAGAAAGAGGTCAAAGTTACGGTTGCGGTTTCGGAAAACTAGCGAGCCGCGTCTATAGCATACCGAATTGCAAAAACTGTTCTCTCTAAATCGCAATTGATTCTGTTCTTTTTTTTATAGTTCAGCACATAGACTAAGGTCACGCTGTGTGCAAGTGAAGATTATTACCAACTTCAGATAGCACGAATCCCCATATCTTGTCGATGTTAGACTCGAGAAAGCCGAGTCCGTGCGTACCCGACTGCCAACCGCACGCCTCGCTAACCACCTGTGACATCACGTGTGGAAAACGAGGAAAACCGAGGAAAAACTAGGGACATCGATGTTTCAGTTTCGGTAACAAACAAAATGTCACTTTCCGAATTAACTCGAATGAATCTGGGTAAACGAGATAGCATTGCGGAACGAGGAAGCCATCACCATTCAGGGTATGCATTTGGATTAGGCGGTTAAGAAAAGAAATCGGCAGTGTTCCACTTTTAGCATATTCTCCACTCGCTCAGAAACTGAAGGCAAATCGAGTATCATTTATATTGGGGTCTTGCCCTTTGAGGGTTTTGTTCGGCACAATTATTGCTCATAAATAAGTTGGTGTATCTTGGTATATATAAACTAATAAATATGCCAGTGTTTACGATTTGTTCTAAATGCACTTAACAAAAATTTTAGGGGAACAACGCTGACCAATCCACGTGATATAGTCATGCAAAAGTGCAGAATTGGGACAGTCTGATCACAACGTTTTAAAGTGAAAGGTTCCTTTGTTTCTCATCGTTGAGGTAATATTTATGGCTAAGTATATTTCTGGACTCGTCATTCGCAGCTGTCTACTTCTAAGCCTCAACGTTTGGCTAAAAGAGATGTGCGGGCATTTCTACGAGTTCATAATAGGCCCATTTGGTGTGCACCGGAAATTGGCATTTTCTTAATTTAATGTACACTCGGAAAGAAATCTCAATTTAGATTTACATGGACCTGTGAGCTTGTTGACGTGTTTATTCTAGAATTCAGCCTCTGTTTTTCGTTGCGTCTCTGTCGACTGATTGCTTGTCTCCCTTGGAGGAAATATTCTGTTGATTAAATCACCCCGAACCCCACAGCGAGCATCAACTATCCATACATTTTTATTCAATAACGATGGTCATAATCGGCACGCAGCTGCTTCAGTCTAGCTGCTCCCTTTAGAGTCCGTTTCTATCTTCTGTGAGGCATTCTGAAGGCTGCGGCACATTCAATGAGCACATCGCATGGCAACAAGCGCACGTGCGCGATTTGGAGAGCAGATTTGCGCATCAAACATCTCGCTTCAGAAGTCCCAGCATTGAAAGAGTGATTGAGCGACGGGTTCGGAATCTTGGGGACCTAGGTTCAATTATCTTTGGGGAGCACTGGAAATGTTGTTCTTCCTATTAAATTTACCCACTTTTCTCTCTCGCGTGCTCGTGAAGTTCATATGCGAGTTGAAGCACAGTGTAATGCACTCATGATCGATTAGCAAGTTTCAGCAATACAGGGTGTTCCCGCACCGGTAGTCTCGCACAAGAGAGGGTGGTCTTGGCAAAGCGGGAGTTGCAGGTTTGAAATATAATTAGCTACTGCGAGTTGACTAAAAAATCCACATGCAGTGTCTTCAATAAAGGCCGTTTAATTACTTGATTGGCTCAGATCACTCCTTAGGGGCCCCCAGGTGCTTTTTGTAGATGCGTGTTTTTAAAGGCATACTGTTTGTTGGGCTGTAGTAAAAAAATTAACCATTTCTCGCTGGGAGGACGTCCTACTAATCTCAGAGCAATACAAGTACAGGCACAGTATTTTCTCCTTGGGGGGGGGGGGGGGAGGGAGGGCAGGACATCTTCGGGCTTCCAGCACCTCCAGAAGATTGAACAATTAAAATATTCAATTGCGTGGAGATTCCCAACGCTATGAATATCGGTCTGTTGAAGCGCGTTGTGCATTGTCGTTTGACAAAAGAAAAGTTTGGGTAGGAGACGTAATACAGAAATGACGGTTCCCTCTGGTGTCTGCTCATGGCGCTAAGAAAGAGGCGTGCCACGATCTTTCGTTAGATTCTTATCGGCATGTCCGCCACCCACGAGAGTAATCGATTATCTTATAGGAAGCTTACAGCCTGTAGATTGAGGTATCACTAGAAATATACATTATCAAGATACACTTCAGTGTTGTTTTAGGTGATGAGTCTTGCAGCCTTGTTGCTGACAATTCATCTTCCACAATCTCGCAGCCGTCTTTCGTTTATTCGTTGCATCGAAATTAAACGGCAACGTGTTTATTGAATAGTGTGCCCTATGCGAGTCATCCGCTGTAAAACGAGCAGGAAAAACCGGCATTTGCACATAGAAAGCTCAGCCGGTCATCGAAAGTGCATAAAGTATGTCAGATTTACCGTGTAAAATATGAAGTTGTTGCTCTCTATCATTTTAAAAACGAGAGCACAAAACAATCCGAAAGTAAATGCCAGTCCCGTTCGCAGAAGACCGAGGTAGCGACGCTATTTGCTTGCGGCGCCATCTTCTGATAGTCACCGCAAGCAGACAACAAAGTGTGTCGTCTGCTCGCTGCGCCCATCGGGAGATGGCGCTACAAGTAAATTGCACCTAAAGCCCCTTTACACGGAAAAGTAGGGCCATCATTTGAAGAATGCCGCCTGCTATCTTGGACCGATGCAGTCGGCGCTGCAGTCGACCCCAAGTGTAAAAAAGCAAAACATGAAGATAAAAGGTGTGCTCGTCAGAGGAGGAGGGAGAAGGTTTGTAATAATTATTTCAACAGCTTTATGTCAGTTCTGTGGTCATCAAATAGAGGGTGCGACCGTTAGGACTAAAGCATTTGGCACAGCGACTGTGCAACGTCACGGATTTCATCGTCTTTCTTTGAGCCCATCCTTCGAGGCTGGAAGACCATGACAGTGCGCTTTTAGCCTGTGTGTATATATTTGCGCGTGTCTTTCAGCATTTCACTGCGCTCTGACTCAAGTATAGGAAGGCCGTCTGCTATCTTGGCCTGATCCAGGCGGCACTACAGTCGATGCGCGGGTGTAAAAAAAGCAAAACATGAAGATAAAATGTGTGCACGTCACAGGAGGAGGGAGAAGATGGCGCTACCTTTCTTATTCAGGGGCGTTAATTGCACCGCTGAAGGCCTATCCAAGCAGGACACATCAGAAATCGTGAGGCTGCAGAACACATGCATATGTTGTGGAACGCTGCGCTTCCGTCCGTTTTTAATAGCAAGGAGATTTTTTATTTCTTAAAGTATTCTTAAGTTTCTTTACTGCGCCCTTAAGCATGCTCATGACGTGTCCAGACAGTCACTCACACGCTCTGTTGACTGTCCGTCAATCGCTCAAAGCCTCCGCTGCTTTTCAAGTCTCAAAAACGGGAAAGAAAACTGTATTTCAAAACCTTTCCCAAATGGTCCCGATTTACTCCAGTGAGTCGTGTCACGTGATGACACAGTGAGAGCGACGCTTGACGCTCGTAGGTTTTCCAACGCAAAGGTACAAAACCCTTTCCATGGGAAAATATCAAGTGAGTTTTTTGTAACAGGGCCGAAAATCCGAGAGCCCGACAAGAGCAGATGAATACGCAAGAGGCACACCATTCGTAGGTGTCGAGTGACGTCAAGCTTGGCCAGCACCGAAGTCACGGAGAGAGAAAGAAGCGAGGAGGAAAGTCGTGATGTCTGCCTAGGTGGTTTCAAAACTGAAATCGAACTGCCGGATCTCAACCGCTTCAACTTCCACGACTTTGGACGTAGTTGTGTCGGCTCACAGTTTCCAAAGTGTTCCGTTTAGACAGCCCCTTACCCGAATGTCTGCTAAGTCGTCCAACTTTGGCCTCGGCAAGTAATTTACTCGCATATTTTTTTAGGACAATAACTACACCCTGACATTTTACACAGTAAAACTGATCTGCTCAGCGCGCATTTGAAGAACGTAGAAACTTTTTATGGGCAGGAGCCGATATTTGTGGCTTATTCTACAACGGAAGTACCTCTTGGGACTTCCTATACATATGCATTTTCCTGATATCACTTGCACTGTTCTGAATGCAGGTGCGCTTTGTCTACTCTCGGAACCAGGTAAAACCACATAATACGGCTTCAACGGATAGCACACTGGTTATAGCTGGCAGGAATTTAAGATTAGGCCTAGTTTTAGGACGGGCTGCCTAATAAAATTTTATCGCAACACTACTAAAATGCCATTGAAATAAAATAAAGGAAGCTGGCAAAAGAACTCGGTAAATACGATGACCGGAACGACATTTTCATCTTAGATTGAGCGTACTATGTCACACTAAGCATTATATATCGCTTTCTTTCGTTCTGTTTAGAGTTATGTCGCACTTTTGTTTTGTGCCCATCTGTTCTAAGCCACGTTATTTGCTAAGCTCGCTCCAATTATTACGGTAATCCAACGGGCACTTATTGATCTGCGCGGGAAGTTTAATTTCCATGCATGCTTTAGAACGTAATGTATTTTTTATTTATAATTTTCCATTGAAACGTTGCCATATTGTTTGCTTGTCATATTTCATTGCAACAGAATTTTGAGAAGCAGCACAATGTCAATCTGGAGACATTTTTTACAGATTTTGAGGTAAGTTTGAATTTTGTTTTACATGAATTGTGGCAATAAATTAATTTACAATAAATATTTTGCTGCGAAAGGTTTTAAAAGTGAAACTGCTAACTGTTATTAAAAATGATATGGATATAAGAGGCTTAATTTAATTATGAGCATATATACAGAAGACCATTTTTACGTAGAGTATAACTCCCACCGCATTTGTGAAAAACTACATAGTCCCAGTCATTGATCTGCATCAATCAATGCAAAAGCTTCCGCACACGTTACAATATTGATTGAGTGATTGCAAACATGTTGCATTATAAAAAGGTTCCACGACTATGGGTTTTGTGCCCTGAGAAGTAGTAATGTGGGTTTAGGCGGTATGAAGGGGAGATAAATGACCATCGCGTTATTATATGAATCAATGGAACCCTCATTTTCTGATTAATTTCACTAGGCGATCCATGATTGTCTTTCGGTATTCTTCGCCTCTCGGGTGAGCTCAGGCTTCTAGAATCGTCGGTTTTTATTGGGCGGGTTGTCGCTCCCACGCAGTTTTCTGGTATTCTTTGAGGCCTTTGCACGCCCAAAGCAAGAGGTTGATGGTTTCCGTTTTATATTATGTGTATCTCTACCGACAAACCCAGTATGGCTTTAGATCTGGGATAGAGACTGGTGATCTAATTGCAAAGGTAATTAGAAACCTGAAATTCAAATTGCATACAAAGGAATATTTTTTGAAAACTTTATATCCAGATATAATCCAGGTATATTACCAGTACGATAATCCAAATAGGGAAAAGCTACACTCCTGTTTTTTTCCGCAGGAATATGTCTTATGGACTGACTCGTCATTTTCCCAGTAGCGCAAAAGCTGCTAGTCTGGCGGGCGTCACTACGGCGGACTTCTCCTAATTCTAGTGAGTCGGGTGATTTCCCTTTTTTGGTATCTCCTTGCTAACGGGTTACATCGGTCTTTTCCACTCTTTCAAGGTAACTTTTCTAGCTAGTTTGGCTAGTTTGACCTTCTCCATTAAGTCTTCCGCTTCTCCTTTGTCAACTCAAGTAGTTGGGTCTGTTGCGGAACTGTTGGCATTTTGTGCCTCCACTGTGTCCCGTAGAGCCCACTGGATCCTCGGAATTTCTACATGTCCCTGAATCCACTGTACAGTCATCACGATGCCCTTCCCTTATAGCTCTTTGGAGATCGCCTTGACTTTCTCTGCAGCTATGCTCTTTCTTTTAAATTCGCTACACGGTAGGAAGATATTTTGATTGTTGGTAAGGTCCTGCCTTTTCTGTCACCTTCCGTTTGCTTTGCGCTACACACGTACCTGTGTAGCTTCGCTTTGCGCACAGGTGAGATTTCGGGTAATCTCGTGGCGCCATTTATTTTTTTAATTCGAATAGACCCATGCAGCGACCCTTGTCATTTTGAGCTTTCATACCTTTGTGAATTTAATTTTGTTTTATCTCGCGAGTTCTGTCACATTATCTGACGTGTATGGCAGCTGCCTACACTCTGCGTTCTTGATCGTGTGCTTTGGGAATAGGCCGAACATCGGTAATACTTATGTCTTGACACGATGCCTCTTGGTCTTTTAGTAAATGTCTCCCTTCTACCTCGTAGCACATAATTTCGAGCAGTCTTCTGCCGATGTTCATTCTCTCGCGCAATTGGAAGTACGCTGTGCACTGCGCCTCCGCCAGGTCTAGAATCTGGTTCATCCCTGCGTTCCAATTTAGGTTTTCAAAGGACCTATAGATTTTTCCAGCGGCAGTCTCAAACAAAGCGACCTACCACACGCTTCCCTGGTTTTAACAGCGTACGTCAGTATTGCCCTGACTGCGCTGGGCTGTGGATTTTCTTCAAAGTGGGCTGTCGCAGACTGCGTGCGCGATTTCAGATGCGGGTTGCGGCTAAATTGCTACGTTTTATTGTTTCTTCCATGCTTTAAGGACAAACAAAAAAAAGTTATTTTTGATAACGCCGTGAGTAGCAGAAAAAAAATCAACTGCAATAAAATGTTTCTTTTGTTTCTCGCAATTTTTTTTACAGCGCCATAGACTCAGCCTTGTAAATCTACAGAAGTCGCAACTACCGAGAATAAATTACCACATAAGGGAGTTGAATGCATGATTACTTAATGCTTTTAGCATAAAACTGAACAGCTAGCTCTCATTAATCGAAGAACGTATCGTATGTACCCTACGGTGCCGGATCATCTGAACAGGGTTTATTTGCGAAACATAAAAAATAACACTGACTGTATCTAATATACAGTATCAATGACAGTCACTGCACGAAGATCGGATTTATTCCGGACTTGTTTTAGGCAACGTTTTGAGAAGAGAGTGTTTTATATGCAGCAGTGCGGCAAATAAACCGGCCTGTCGGTCCCGGCTTTTACCAACGCCTGATCACCTTTTTTTCGCGTAGACTGCGAAGGCTTTCCGGAGATTATCTCATCGGAGATAATCCTCGAAGACGCGGAAGGCCCGCATTGCGGGCCAGCCTACGTTCGCTTTTTCTTGAAAGCCGAAGGCCGAGAAGGCTTGGGGCCCTTGTTTTCTCTGGTTCTCACAGAAGAGAATAAAACAAAAATAGTAACCTCTACTGAAAAAAAAAAAACATTTGAAATTCAAACGGGTGGCAAACTGGTCGACCCGTTTGAATCAAACGGGTGGCAAAGCTGTCGATCCGTTCGCATCAAACGTGATTATGGCATACGGGTACCCATTTGATACGGTACCCATTTGATAGGGGTGCCCGTTTGATACGGGTCCTGGTTTGATACGGGTGACCGTTCGACCTGGCACGTGACCACACATTTGAACGAGCCATCAGGACAGGCAAATTATTCGCTAGCCCTAAATTTGTATTGTATGGAAGGTTGGTTACCTTAAACTTATTTAAGACGTCCCAAAACTCAAAAACCTATTTATAACATGCAGGAAACCAATAGGAAAAATGTGCTCACACAGGTGTTTGCAAATGGGCAGGAAAACAGACACAAAAATATTGTTTTCAACTTTCCTAGAAGTTTATTACAATCTATTTTGTAAACAAGTACAAAACGTGCAAGCTGTCTGTGAAATGTGAAGAGGCACTCTAAGCTTTTATACAACTGTGAAGATTTCAAAACAAACAAGAACTGAGGTAATCCTAGACTATAATGGTAAGCTTTCATCGAAATTATTCTTCCGGCTGTCTGGAAGAGTACGCGTCGAAGAACGGTCAATCGTTGCCAACAAGTAGGTTGCACTGTACTTACCATAATAATAGCGGACTTGAAAGATGTAATCCGATATATGTCGACATGGTCAAAGCAGGACAACCACACAAACACAAAAGCGAGATGGAAGGATCGTTGAACCTTCAACACGATGCGGCGCACAAGCTGTCATTTGCCGAACCCAACCAAACCGCAAGAATGCCTGACTTCTTTGAAGAATCGCTTGTTGCCGATATACGCGTGGGTCTTTTCGAACACTGATAGCTCTGGTGCACATCCAATACGTTGTCGAGACATCCAAATAAGACCGCAGGGTAAGGCGACAGGTCGAAGCAGGTTGGACGAACAAAGTTCGAACTAAACGGGCAACAAGAAGAAAAAGAAAAAGCGGCTACCAGCGGGCCCGCAACGAAATCTATCTCGCAGGCGATGCTTATCAGCGTGTAGCTCGCGCGCGCTGGCGCCCTTCTCTCCCTTCGGGTCACGTGACAGGTGACCAGAGAGGAGTGACGGGGTGCGGTCAGGGAGGCGGCGCAGCGCAGGCAATGGCGCCTGCCGCTCCGGTTGTGCCGAGCGAAGAAAGCATTCAGCGCGAGCTCGTAGTTTGACTGCTGCAATGGCGGGCGTGCCCTCGCAATGCTCGAAGTTCTTGTAGCCACGAGTTTGGGCGCTACCTTTGCTGCGTCCTGAATTGAGGTGAAACGGGGTCTAGAAGTATATTTTTTTCACGTGGTCGCGTCTTCTGCAAGAGAGATTCAAGCTGAATAAGTGAATTGACCCAACAAAAACGCCGAAGTTTTAAAGTTCTGTCAAAAATATCGGCTCGCCAACGTCGCGCGTTTACGTAAAAAAAGTTTGTTCATTGCAGTTGCAGTTAAAGCGAACATCAGCGCAATTAAAATATAAATATAAATACTTGCATTATATGGACGATCTGAAATCGATGAACCGGCGCTCCCGGCCTTCCGGAAACATAGGCTGCCACGGCTGAAGCAGGCGTACCCATACCGCCGATCTGTGCTGTTCAGTATCAAACGGGCTCCGAGAGCCGTTTGATTAAACCGGTACAGTCTGACGGTCACCGGTCAACCGCTTGTGCAACATGTTCACCAGTTTGAGGAAACGTGCGAGAACTTTGCCCAAACGAGTGACCCATTTGCCCAGACGAGTGACCCGTTGCCAAAGGAGTGACCTGTTTGCCCAAATATGTGACCGTTATGGCTCATACGTGGGACACCTTTGAGCCATACGAGGGACCCTTTGACAAACTGGTGACCGGTATGGCTAAACTGTTACTGGTATGAACCCGTTTACTTTCATATAGGCGCCAAATGGTTTTTTTTTTCAGTAGGGAAGCATACTCAATAGGCAAATAAGGCAAAGATTCTTTAAAGAAAAGTCGGCGAATTTCGAATATAACGGAGGTGGAGTGTCGCGGTGGCTGGGTTTCCAAAGCCAAGCCTGGTGGCGAAAATCTCTAGCTGATAGGGGTAGCAAGTGTCGCAAAATGGCGGCAGCTAGTGAGCCCTGCTGTTGTGATTTAGTCTTCCTATCCTATTTCATTGCGTATTGTTCAGGTTAAGTCAATTGCAGCTATATAGCACCTTAGCCGTTAGGGTTACAATGTTCAGTATCCTGAAGGCTCCTTTGTCCGCTCCCCGGGACATTTTGGTCGTCTTTCTCATGAGCTTTAGAGTCAGCTTGCCACCATTTCTTCAGTTTCGGTATCCACTTCGTACTGCGAGCGAAATACTCTGCTTGAACCTGCCATCTCGTGCTGGGAACTGAATCTTTGTTTACGCTTTACGATATTTTTTGTTTACTTTACAATGAGTGAGCCATGCTGCTTCGGATTAGTTATTTTTAGAGCGGCTTTTGGTTTCGAAATTGGTTTGCCACTTCTCCGTGACGTTTGGTGCTAACAAAAGAAGAGTGGCTGGAGAAAAGGCAAAAGGCAATGCGTGAAGTGCGCTAAATAGTCTGGTTTCGGTTGTCTCCGTAGAATATTGCTGTGCTTTGAAAACGAGAAGACTGAGTAACTGTTCGAAACGCAAGTTTTCTTACCTGCGCGGGAAGCCGACTTCAGCAACAAATAGAGTTCGTAAGGAGCTCGTGCCATATTTTTGTTTGCTGGCATTCTCCTCCCGAAAACTTTGAGTTGTATGCAAAATGCAACCGTATGACGCTTTCTTATTTATTTTTTCTCCAAAAGCTGTTTTCATGAACAGGGACCTCCAGTATCGCTAGATATTGCCTCTCCGAAAACTATGCTATATGCTGTTCAGTCATGACAGCGTTCCGTGTAAACACCGACAATAGACTTCGCGTCCCTCTCGTTTTCTGAAGGAGCGTAAGTCACACGAGCTTTCCTTTCTTTTTGGAGGACTATATGGACAATTCTTATTGAAGAGTGTAGGTTGTCGTCGTAGGTTGTTTAACGTTAGTATTTTCAGTTAATTTTTGTCTTAGGTTTTCGTCGCAGGCTTACGTCATTAATTGTTTACGTAGGTTTTTGTCGTTGGTCTTGTCGTAAATGTTCGTCGCAGATTTTTATCGTACGTCGACGTCGTAGGTCGTTGTCGTTCGTCAAAGCTAGTTATCGTTTGACGGAACTTGTCGTGGTGGTTTTTCGTCGTTGTTCATTCTTTTCTTCTTGGTACACTTGCGTCGGTAGTCCTCACCCAGGGATTTTCAGCAACTTCTTCATGGGAACTTTGGTCTTTAGTAAACATTGCCACGCACATCCACCAGACTCCCGCTAATAAAAAAGAATCATGTGAAAGTTAAATTGAGAATAAATGGCTAATTAGGTGAACCTGTGCCTGTTAACTAAACCTGAAGGTGTAGAGCTGGCGGCGTCGGCGACGGAAGGGTAACTGTCCCAAAGCAGCCCGTAACCGCTGCTTTCTACAAGCGGTAATTTGAGGAATCTTTCGCACCACAACACACGATGATAGCCGAGAGCTGGAACTTTATAGAATAGTATAGAATTACAAAAGAGCAAGAACCGCGTGGGGCGGAGTTTGAACCCAGTTCCTCTGCGAGTCAGACGTACGCATTGCCAACTCCGTCAAGCACGCGGTACTAGTAAGAAAGCCGGAACAACGACAATAGCTTCCAAGGGCTGGCGTGTGTAAAGAATCGTGGCCGAAATATTAGCGTAAACAAGCGACGAACTTTTCCTTTTTCTTGGGCACATAGCCAAAAAGCTACCATCCAACTTACATGTTTGGTGACGAATGCCTATTTGTGAACTCACCTAGAAATACAATAAAATTATGTAACCGCGAAAACTTTTCAAAAAAAAAAAGCTTCGTTTAATTTTTAATAAGTGGAACAACTCACCGCTGTGTTTTATAGTTCAAGATTTATTATTTTTATAATCATTGCTTTACATCTTTACATGATGTAAGCTGTGGCATATAGGGTATTTCAGGTAACTTTAGCCAAGCATTAAAACATATGTTGGTGCGCTTTAGGAACACGAAGACAGGAATAATCTTATTAATTGTTTCGAGGAAGTCAACCTATTTTGGTATTTTTCGCTATTAACTAAAAATTTAGGATTAAAATATTTTCTTTTGAAATATACAATTTAAAGCGAAACATCTAATAACAAAGTCGTAGAGCGTCACAATAACATCCAAATTCAGTGGTTTGTATGAAGAAACCTTCAACACTGTTCGCTTCTTTGTGGTTTTTAAAAAAAAATCCGCGAATTACGAAAAAAAAAAAGACATCTGACTTTGCACTTGAGAGCCTTGTATATCAGCGCTCTCAGCAATGGCTTGAATAAACTAGGCCCGCAAGCTAGATAGAGCTCTGTTGACAGGGCGCTGTTGTAAATATTTGCTTTTTTCGCGTTTTTTGTTAATATTTCGCAATCTTTTTTTTAATGCCCTTAAAAACGAACCGTGTTAGAGGTTTCGTGATAAAACCACTGAATTGGATGTTTCTGAGGACGCTCAAAAATTGTGTTATTTAAATATTTGCTCTAATTTGAATATTTCAAAAGTGCATTAAGTGATCTTAATTAATTAATCAATTTGGCAAAATACGAAAAATAGCTGACTTGCCCCAAACAATCAACAAAGATATTCGATGTTTTTGAAATCCTAAAATGCACCATAATACTTTTAATCATTGGCTAAATTTACTTGGAACACCCTGTATGACAATGTCCGTGGGGTATATTTTTTACCTGTTCCTTGTTTAGAAATGATGTCTCTTTTAAGAAAAAAAAACTTGCATATTTTAGTGAAGTAATCAAATTTTTTTCTAACATAGTAAATTCATATTGTTGACATTAGTTTTTCTTCCCATCACTTATGTTTTTAATCTAGAAGGCTTTGAGGGGATTTTAGTGCGTATATAATATAGGTAATAAATCCATTTAATTTAATATTATTGCTAATAATTAGCTAATTTAGTTTGTATTCGACCTGCTACCGACATACATGAAACAGTACGGATTACGTCTAACTAAATAACTATTACAATTTTTTTATGTAAAAGACGAACGCCGAAAAAAAATCCAACGTTCATTTACAAGCACCAGCCTCGCCCACACCAGCAGAGAAGCAACGTACACAATATTTGGCATAATATTGCACCCAAAAACAAAAGTCCAAAGCAGTACATATTTGAAAGCAAAAAAGGGCGAGAACAGAACAAAATTTTTGTCTCGGTATTTGATAAATTTGAACAGATGCAATTGAAGTACTTAAAGCTAGCGTAATACACCTTTTTATATTTTCTTCTGATTTACAGAATTGCTCACGCCAATCTAACACAAAGGATGTTCGATATTTTTTATACGCCATTAATTGGCTCAGAAACTTCATCACCGGCTAAATGGCAACTGAACTTTTCAACAAAGCAATGAACTCTTCAAGGTAAGATGCTTGCGTGTAGAGACTGAGTTCGTGGTTATAATTTGTGCAGCATAGCCGACGTGCTGAAAGTCTATCGCAGCAATATTCATAAATTTAGCCGAGCTAATTTAGAGACTAAAGTAAATGTTAACAAACTTTCTACCCTCAGCGAGTGTAAGGCTCTTGGTGTTTGTTTAATTCAACATTGAATCATGTGTTTAGATTTTATCCAGTTCGGTACCAACCTCAACCAAAGGATATTCTACGATTTGCCGCAACTTTCTGTACGATAGAGTACAAATTGTATGTCCAGGCGTTATGCTGCGATGTCCGGAGCACGTCTCAGATTGGTGTGTTTACCGCGTCCTAAAAGGTGATCCTTCCATTTCCGTCTGATGATGTGACCCCAAGTGTCATTCTGTGGCCGGCTGCGCTCCCGGCGGTGTCGAAGCAGTGGTGGTGAATGCAGCAGACGACAGATGTGGTGCAGGAATCTTTTTGGCTCGGCTGTCGACCGAAGATTCGGCATACAAGAGTTGAAGCGCCGCGACAGCAGCGATGCTTCCGTTCGCTAGAACTACTTCTTGGCGAGATATCTGGTACTAACCGCCAGGATCGCCACTTCAAACAGGATAACAAAATGGCGTCTGTGAAATGGTTTGTTACGTCATGACCACATTCGATGCATAGGCAGGATAGCACACCAGTTCAATACACGCTCCAGGTACAGTAGTTATGCTAAAATGATTATGTTTTACTATTTTTCTTTGAAAAGTGTTGATACTTAACGCGTGTGTTGCTTAAACGATCGACGCGAGCAAACAAAGGAGTATCGGAATTATTATGTTTATATTAAAAGTCTAACTTTGGTGCAAAAGAGAAGGCTGTTACAATATAACTTTAAAAAAATAGACTAATGTAGTCAATAGCATATTGCGCACCCCACACTCTTCATTACACAACGCCATGGTCTGTTAAAAAAGTATGATATAAAGGATTTGCTTTCAACATTAAAAGTATGAGTGTTCTTATATTATTACCCCAAAGAAACGCATTATCTGAGGCTTGGTGTCAAAGTTTGCAAATGGGGGGCAGCTTTTGATGTATTTCCTGTGCATTATAATCATTAAAAAAACTAATTAAATATGAGTAACTTTAGATGGGAGTGATGGGACCATATTTTCTTTTAGGGGCTAAACAGTTTTAAAGTATCCGAATTTCAGATCCCAAGTACTATATAAGTCACGCGAAAAATGATTTCTTATATTTATCTGTATTTTCAACAGATGGCTTCCCATTGTTCTTCTATTTTGGAACATCTCAACGAGCACGGTCGGCAACCTTCGTCTGTTTAAATGAAGCGCAAGAAGACAAAGACAATTTTGAATAAAAGCCTAGCTCTAATAAGTCGATAGCTGGGCTAACTTGCATTCCTTAAACCCAATACAATTATATCAACCCAAAGAAAAAATACACGGAGGGAGGGTTAGAATGTTGTATATAGTGGAAATACTTTCATCCAGTCCCAAAGCATTCTTCATCAGCAGATGGTTGCCGTGCCGGATGGCGGGAATTGAAAGGGGAAAAGGGAAGAAAAAGGGAGAGGGGAGGGTGGACAGGGATTACCAACTTTTTCAAGATGCCCGATTTCTCCTTTTTTGCTTTTATTGGGGGGTAGGTGGGTTGGGGGGGGGGTGAAGTAGCTCTTGTCTTCGTGCCGGTGTGGAGGCAAATAGATTAACACTCAAAACGAATAGCAATAAATTGTCCCTACAGGTGTTAATACAACTATTTTTTTTTCTTAATCTTTTTGAAACAAACGACGCCGAAGTTAACACACGTCTTCCGACACCCAGAGTGGCGTGCTTCTTCTAACCGATCCCGAACCGAACGTCCGCCCGTCATAACCGCTGTGGTCGTGGTTGCGGCGGACAGTAACCCCCGAGGACCATTCTGGGTGTCGTGTTCTCGCGGACGACGCCATAAGGCAAGTTCGAGATCTCCCGAGGTACTTGCGCGACTCGGGTTTTGCGTTGCCTTTTTTATTATTTACTGCATCAGATGACAAGCGAAGAACGTGTACTCCGTCTTCTAACAGTTTCGGCTTCCCGTCCCTCTCGGCCAATGTACCTACCCCTATTTTTGTGACGTGTACGACCCTTACCTGTTCCTTGCTGTTTGTCGCGTCTATCACTCGAAGAAGGGCGTCCTCCCCAATGGTTCTGTATAACCTTCCTGTCCACGTATTTCTTCGAGTAGCACAACCATATATTTTCTATTTCGTGATTCAGCTCATTATGGTCGGCAGCGCCCCCAATCTTGCAGGGAAAGCGCTGCTTTCTAGTGCTTTTCCCTACATCTTTGTCTCACTGTCATATCTCTTCCTGTGAAGCAGGGACGAAAACTAGTTCTTCGTACCTTCTCAATCTTGAAACGAGTTTCCGTTAGAGGTTTTAGTGGTTCTAAAGGAACCCCTTCCTGATACTTTTTTTAAAACATAAATGTACCACAGGAACCCGTTCCTGTCACTTTTGTGAAGTTTAACGTTCCACTTGGATATTTAAAAAAAATATTGTGTTGGATAATCCGTAAATGAACCAAAGCAAGCAAGTGAAAATCCGCGCATAGAACTATGTGTCGGGTCGCAACGAACACATTCTTTTAAATTTAATTACGTCAGGGGCGTATTTTGGGGTCGAAGTGGGTAAGGATGTTGGGCGGTCAACTCATTTGCTACAACAAAACAACATTCTATCTTTATTTTTGTTCTCATAGGCGCTACATATTAAATAAGATCAATCCGCCCCGACACATTTTACAATATGCGTTTTTACATTAAATTAATTATACCATAGACGCTCGCACGTTTCTTTACATTCAACGTGGTTTCTGTTGCCAACTATCTCGTCTGGCGCATTATTCTATTCTGTAATAGACAATTTGAGGGGAGAAAACGGGAAGAAATTTGTGTGAGACCGGTATCGCTGAACATTACACGAATTATTGGCTGCAGAAAAAAATTACACAAAATGAAAATAGGTGTTCTTGAAGAATTAGTTATTTTAGTAAATGTCATAAAAAAGGATATTCGATTAATATTTTGAGCGTGGTGGACAATGAAGGAGACCCAGCTTTGTTTTCAAAGCAGAGACACCGGTTAGAGCCGAAAAGTCGCTTGATTTAAACCGTGCTGCTTTGTTTTGAACAAATTCTAATTTGGAAGAAAGATAATTCTGATGTGGACGCCATATGATACTTGCATTATCTAGCTTAGGAATAATTCGTTTCAAACGCTAGCACATTCGGTGATATATTGACCAGATGCAGGTTCTGCTTTAATAAACCTACCGATTTTAATGAGTTGGTATTTAAGCTGTCGATGTATTGATTACATGAATATGTTTCAGAAATGTGAACACGCAAATATTTGTATAAATGAACACTTTCTAGTTGCTGCGTTATTGATGAATATTGGATGAAGGATTTGTTCGAGTTCTTAGTGAGGGTCCTTTGCTTCCATTTGTCGAAGTTACAGGACCTCTGACATTCTGAGCACCATGTAGTTATAGCCTCAAGGTCATTTTGGAGGACGTAATGGTCAGTCAGATCTAAAAAAATTTATGAATAACATGGTCATTCGCTAATAGTCGAATAGTTTAGTATAGTTGAGTCAGTTGAAAAGAGACGATTTTTATTATAAATGAAAAAAAAAAGAGGCCAAGAACGGTACCTTGGGGGACACCTCAGGTTGCAGGGACCGAGTTAAATGAAGAACTATTCACTGAGACTGACTGACGTCTGCTTGTTAGACACGAGGCTATCCATCATATGAGTAGGGGTCCGCGTTTTCGGTTTTTATTTTTTCGAAATTCGGCGTACTTTTTTCGGTTTTTATTTTAAATTTCAAGTTTCGTTTTTTTTTCAGTGTATATTTATTCCCAAAAAAGTTTACAAATTTTTTTCGTTGAATATGAAAGAAACACCATCGGACACCGGATCAGACGATCCTTGTAGCTGTGATATTTGTGATCACTCAAAGAATAAGGACAGATATACATATGTGGTCTTCGCTAGAACTTCAGTCAGGACACACCTTAAAATTTCGGAATTCGCGAGCATAATCTTCAGCGCAGTTCTTTCTCCTTCCCATTCTGACGACGTGACCATCTGAGCTGATGACAGCACGAAAATTAGCAAAATTAAAAAAATACAAAAAAATTGTATTTATGTTTAACAACAGGAAAGTTTGAGACAGGGTGTTAAGAAAGGTATTAACGGCTTTCCTCGATGTCCTCTGAAGTGCATGAAGCGAAAAACCTTTTACTAGCCCACATCCGAACTTTTTCTTACGACCGGGAACTTGACACGCTAAGCCCGATCACAGAAACGACACAGATGTCCCGTGAAGGCCAGTCCAGGGTAATCTGGTGAAGAGAAGTTTTGAGAGTAGTCGTTGGTGAGGGACGGTAATGAATGCGTTGGAGAAGTCTATAAACATTCCGCGTGCAAGACAGGGAAAGAACGCTTCTCCGTACATCTAGAATATTGAAGATTACTATCACTCCGAGTGTAAAGAAACAGGATGCCAGAACGATTTTGCCCAGCCAGTCTTGCCTTAGCTCACTCCGGAACATTCTAGGTGAAATGTAATGTGACACCCAGTGTAGTAGATAAGTGGCCGAGCTCAGCTTATCCCATTCAACGAAGGCTCGTTCACACAGTTGCGTCGTGCAGCACAGCGCCTCCCCATTGGTGGTCGCAAGGGTGGCCATAGCAAGAACAAGACGTAAGCGGCGTTGACACGGCGCAAGTGGTTGCAGTGACATTCGAACGCATCCGTGTGAACGAGCCTTTAGACGCTACCCGCTCTGCCAACAACGACGAACACATTCACTCTCACGACACGCAGCCGTCACGGCGACGCACTCTCGCTCGCTGCTGCGCAGTCGAGGCTTGCTGCTGCTTTCTCCACGTTTTTTTTTTTTTTTTGTTGCTTCTGGCACAGGTTTGCGGAATAAACCTTTATTTTCATTTCATTAATATTGCGTTATTATTAGTACCCACAAGACAGTGAAAAGCTGACGGCGTCCTTGTGTGGAATAAAAAAAAATAACAGTATAAAGGGGAGTGAGCCACGTAAACAGGAGAAGAGTAGTGAAGGACATAGGCAAATGGGAGGCGACGTCACGGCGCGGAAGCCAATGCGCGTGGAGATGATGGGGCGAGCCTGAACTTGCAGGTGTGCTGAGAGCGCATGCCTTGGTTATATATATATATATACAGGGTGAAACAAGGAGACGGCAGGCTCTTCAAATCGACCGGAAAATTCGGTTTCTTAACCTATCGCGCTACGACTTCGTGCAGCGTTGCCCACAGATGGTGCATTTTTTTTGTAAAATTTGCAATGAGCGAACTTACTTGAGGAAAAAGTAAAGAAAGAAAAAGGCTTAGCTCCTATGGAAACGCCGCAACGCCACCGATCTGCAAACAACACGGCGCCGTTTCGCACGGGAGACAAGAGATGGCGCAAGCGGTCGCGACGCCAACTGCCGCCAACGAACGAGCAGACGACGCCTAGAGCTTTGCGTTATTAGCAGACAAGCTTATTGTTACCGCGTTGTTGTTACCGCGCCTGTTTTTGTTTCTGCGACTGTCGCCGCCTGCGGAACGCGAGCCGCTTTTGAGTCGAAAGGATGTCTGCTAAAGTGCCGGCTCTCGGCGCCGTATGCTCGTTCGTTGGCGGCGTTCGTTGCGCCATCTCTTGTCTCCCGTGCGAAACAGCGCCGTGTTGTTTGCAGACCGGTGGCGTCGCTACGTTTCCATAGGAGCTAAGCCTTTTTCTTTCTTTACTTTTTCCTCAGGTAAGTTCGCTCTTTGCAAATTTTACAAAAAAAATGCACCATCTGTGAGGCAACGCTGCACAAAGTCGTAGCGCGATAGGTTAAGAAACCGAATTTTCCGGTCGATTTAAAGAGCCTGCCGTCTCCTTGTTTCACCCAGTATATGTATATTTACATAGAGAGAGAGAGAGATTTATCAAATTCTTTAGTGAATGTCTAACGTTTTGTATATATAAATATATATATATATATATATATATATATATATATATATATATATATATATATATATATATATATATACATATATATATATGGATATGTGGCTCCCGATGACGTTTCTAGGAGGAGAAGGGAAGGAGGAGGGCCCTCACCATACCCTCCTTCTACGTATCCTCCCCTCCTTCTCATCCTCCTCCGTACCGTCCCGCCCTCTCCCTTACCCTTCCGTTTTCCTCCTCCACAACCTCCCCTCCTCCGGTTACGCCGACGACGAAGGCGACAGCGAAGCCGGCACTGGAAAACACGGGAACGAGCGCCTAAGAGCTCCGCTCTTAGTTTCTTAGTCTGTCCGTAACTGTAGCGCAACTCTTCCGCACCATATAAACTGACGCTTTTAAGTTAATTAGAACTGGCCCTCAAAAATCGGTTTCTCAGCGTATTGTCCTCCGATTTATTATGGAGGCGCAAGGGGAGGGTTAACGATTAGGGTAAAAAAAAATGAGGAAATGTACTTACACCCTTTGAAAAAAAGAAAAAATACTTTTCTGGGCAATTTACGCCGCGAATCCTCAAACGATGCACGTGTACAGAGGAGCGCTGTCGACAGATGGCGCAAGCCGCGTCGAGGGAGCACCGGCCGATTCGGGTTCTTTTGCGAGATCGTCTGCAGTCGACCCGTATCGGCGGGCGCTCCGTTGACGCGGCGTACGCCATCAGTCGGTAGCGCCTCTGCCTTCACGTACTTCGTCTTCAAAGGGGCGGTGAAAACTGCCATGAACAAACTTTTTTTAGCAAGGTAAATATATTTTTTTCATTGCAATCGTTCACACTTGCTTGCACCTCTGTCGCATATTGCGGCGCGATACGTTGAGAAACCAATTTTAGCGGGCCGTCTAAAGTACCGTGGTAGCGTTCGTATACATGCCCTAGAGGCACCCATGTGACTGCACGTAATGTGTTAAGGTTACCAGAGCTAGATGGAGAAGCTCAACACCTGTACTTCTATGCATCAAGCTTCAGTTATACAAGTGCGCTTGCGATCTTTTACAAAAGAAACTTTTTATATATATATGGTATCGGATAGGTTAAAAATCTCGGAGCGAGGCCTAATATTATAACGCGTCTTATTTTATGGTTCTCTTTTCGACGGTTATAACAGCTGATTCATCAACATTATTGTCTGCGGAACAACTTTGCAATAATACGAATATCGGGAATTTCTAGAGACTGCGTTTCTTGAATTTTCAGTGTCTTTAAATAAGCTATTTGCCGGGACTCTCGTATTCAGAGACCTCAAATATGTTTACAAAGCAACATCAACACTGATATGAGGTAATTTTGGAACTGATATATACTTCCGGGATTACGTCCAGTCGACCAACCTTAATTACGGAAGCCTTGATGTTGCGTTTCATGATAAGATATTTGCAGAAAACAAATACACCTGTTACCAGTTCTGCAGCACTTGCGGTGTCAAGCGGGTCTGAAAAAGAGATAATTGCACTTAATTAGGCTGTCTTGTATCGTCAACTGCGTCGCTCCCCCAAGTAAAAAAAAAAAAAAGCAAACAACAGCATTTTTCTTACCACAAAAATTAGCTACGTATCGCCGAAATATTATCAACCACCAAACGTAGCGCTAAGGGTCCCAACTAGATGCCAAAGATTCAGCACTAACAGTTATCTTATTCAATAGTTATACGTGTTTTTCTGAAAAAGCTCAGTGGGAAGATGGTGCTTATTTTTGCCTGTTTTTAGCACTGATCCCAATGACAATTGCTGGATCGCGTTTGCTCGCTCCGCGAACAAGGTATATGTACATGGGTAGCGAAGCTTCCATAGAAGCCCACATGTCGAAAAAATGGCGGCCCATGGGGCTGCTTTAGCGCCATCTATGAGCCGTGGGGACACTTCCGGCGGAACCAAAAATAAACAGGAAATGACGACACTTCCGAAAAAACGTGACGTCATGCGTGCGTGCGCTTTGGCGCGAAAATTAAACGAAAATTATTTTAGAGACTACAGGTAAAATGAACGACATATACACTAAAATGTCTCAAACATTGCTCCGTGTTTGAGCTTTGTTTGATACTTTTTAGAGTGTGTGTCGTTCTTTTTACCTGCAGTCTCAAGTTTTTCTTGGGATGTTTACACCTTGTGTTTACTCTATACTGGATCGTTTACGCCCTTATTTACCCTTGCTCTTATATTTTGTTCGAAGTGTTTTTTTCTGCAGCCGACTTTGTTAGCCGGCCTGCTATGAGTGTAGTTTCATTTCATCGCACTATCGTGTCTTTGCACTGTGGTTAAACTCGAGCTGCAGTGTTTTGCTCTTTGTTCCTTCAGGATCCCTCGGAAATATGTGAGAAACCTTAAAGCGAATGATGTAATGTCACAAAAAAGAGTGAATCAAATTGCTGGAGTGTGTTGCGTATGAAATACACTACAGGAACTCTAATGCAAGTTCAACGTCGCATTAACAGTCGCATTTTATTTGTTTTATTCACTTACAATCAATCAATCAGATTACTAACTAGAATCTTACAATCGGTATCCACTATTTTGAAAGTGTCATGGTGGAAGATAACGAGTAGATCGGTACATAAGCCACATTATAACACAATAAGACAATGTACAATCGGCTGGATGTTGTGAGGACACTGACAGTTTATACGCAGCCACTAATAACTCAGATGTTTCACTGTGTTCCAAGGACAACTGTGGTCACCACTATAATACACAAAAAAAAACTACACTTGTCTACGCAGTTCTTGGGCTAGGTACCATAATGCTGAAAATATTTTACCTTGCATCTGCTGGTGCTGCTACACTGCAACGCAGCGATTGTTCGGTGCAGGTCATGTAAGCCAAGTGGAGTAAACCATCTTGGAGCCCTGTGGTATGCTGCACGTCATAAGCCAGTGTTGCTTCACAGCTTTAAACGCTATATATGTGAATCAGGTAGAAGACAACATTAGTCCTCAAGAAACCAAATAAAATGAAAGGTTCGAATAGAACGTGCCTACACTGCTTTAAAAAGTACTCTGGGTGGTCTCACGTACGCAGCCTGTGCACTTGCTGCCTAGCTTTACACTTTGCTGCTGTATCAAATAGTTCAGCATTTTTTTTCCGCGCGAACAAGGGCAGCCTGACTCTAGGCGACGTTGAAGAAACCAAAATCTTCATGTCAGCCACGTCCCCGCTGGACTCTTGAGCAGGAGCAGCATCTTGACGTAAAACGTAGCTGTGATAAACTGCAAAAAAAAAGAAAAAAGAAAGGCTTTTACAAAAACTGTAAGTAAGAAAGTAAGCTCGACAGAGCGGAAAGTTGGGCGAGTTGGTTGTCCACAGACTTGTACCGTACGCATTACAAGTAATCAAATTACTTGTAATCGTTTACTTTCTGGACTAATTTTGTAATCAGTTGATTACTTTGATTAGGCAGTAATCACAAGAGTAATGTGATTACTTTTTGAAGTAATAAAAATTACTTGTAACCGTTACTATTTTTCCACAAGACCCCCTGTACAGTTTCTGTGGAATGTCCGTTTTTTTTTCCGAGTTCGGACTGGTATTGGGCAGCCGCAGGGAAGCACAAGTGCGTGACAAAGGCCATTCAGGGCGGAGTTTGAAAGAGCAGAATGTAGCTTTGTAAGTCCTTCGTTCAAACTAGCCCCCTCACGCGCACATACACAGAAATAAAAAATAAAAAATCCTGCCTACGGTACCTACTCGCAGCCCGTAAGGGAACCAGAATCGAAGAATGTCTACAGCGGATGCAAAATATAACAATGCCAGTTCAAGTACACGTCAAGATTCCGTATTTCGCCTACGTGGTCTTTGTGACAAGCAAGGTTTCGAGGTAGGAAGTAGTTCATTGTTATGAGCATTAAAGATGTAAGTTGATGTAAGTCTTCACACAATAAAGTAATCGGAAAAGTAACGGTTACTTCTTAAAGTAATGTCTAATTACTTTTGCTGTCGAGTAATCAAGTAATCTAATCGAATACTTTTTAGCCAAGAGTAATAGTAATTGTAATCGATTACTTTTATTTAGTAATGTGCTACAAGACTGGTTGTCCATCTTAGCTGGCAGAAACAGTGCCTCTCTGTGTACTTTTACAGCGCCTGTCTGTATACTCCTTGTTTCTTGTCCTTCGTCAAGTTGTGCTGTTTCTACCAGTTAAGAAAGCAAGCTCACAAAAAAGAATGGGAATAAAAGGATAGCACAAACAATATTCGGCCACCACTTATTATGGGCCCCTAGTGGACTGTTCTCTAGTAAGGTGCACGAGTATGTGTGGTCCAATATGAAGCCGCAGAAATCCGCTCTGCAAATTTAATGTGAACTTAGCAAAGGAGAAGAGGTGGATGTTCTCCCTTATTTCCCTATTTGAACGCATAAAAAGGAAATTCACCTTCGTTCCATGAAAGGTTTATTTCAGAAGACTGGTCGTCTGGGTGACCACAGGAACTCCACCAGTCTGAGCGGCTGGAGTACGTGCAGCTTGATGAGGCTGGCGAACTCCTCTCTGCAAATTTAGCGTGAAGTTAGTGATAGAATAGTAGTTGAGTTCTTTCCGGTGTCTAACACATGACAAGGAAAATTACCTTGTTCCCACGAAAGTTCCACTTCAGAAGACTGGTCGTCAGGGTGACCACAGGAACTCCGTGAGTCTGAGCGGCCGGAGTACGGGCAGCTCGATGAGGCTGGCGAACTCCTATCTGCAGATTTAGCGTGAAGTTAGTCATGGAATAGTAGTTGAGTTCCTTCCTATGTGTCTATTCTAACACACGACAAGAAAAATAACCTTGTTCCCACTAAAGTTTCATTTCAGGAGACTGGTCGTCAGGGTGACCACAGTAGCTCCGTGAGTCTGAACTGCCGAAGTATGTGTAGCTCGATGAGCGTGGCGAACTCACCTCTGCAAATTTATGGTGAATACGCCTATTTTAACACAAAATGTAAATCACTTTCTTTCATGGGCAGCTTTATTTTGGAAGACTGGGTGTCGGCATGGCAAAATATGCACTGTGGACCGATACTGACGTTGATTATGTCACCTCAAACAAAGCATGTCATTATAAGCAGGCCTGAAATGAACTTCTAGCAGTACCTCTGACCATGTTCTACCAGCTTTTTCCAGGTAATCTCACCTAGTTCTATTGGAAAATACTCAGGTCATGAAGACCATGAGGTAATGCAGTGGTGCTGGCAGTTGCTGCCACTTTATGTTAGTTACAGTGAAAAAGCTCACCATGCACAACTGCTGAACCTGGAGAGCTTTTGCTAGAAATGTCGCCATGTGTCGTCTCAGCAATAAATATAAAAATGTTATGAGCCCACAGAAGCAATAATTCAGCCCCATGTGGTAACTATTTTTCTAAGAGCGGGTTAACCATGCTTAGTCACAAACATTTAGAGGTCTGCCTACCTTTTGCGGAAAGCACACTTGGCAACGCATTGTGACGGAGGTGTCCAGGTTGCAGGAAAGCTGACTCATCGAAATGTAAAGAGCAATCTACCCTGTCTCGTAGATGCCATGGAGTCTTCTACTGTAGACTTCGGTTGTTGCAGAACCGAACCCAGGCTTCGCGCCTGCAGATAAGGAATGGTGCTATGTGGGTGCCGTGAATACTTACGAAAAGAAAATGTAGCCAGAACGTCCACAAACCAAAGCAAATCAGAGCAAGGACATTATGACAAATGCATGACATCAACGCTTGTGTACATCATAAAGAGTAAAAACACGAGTCTTACGCACAGATGCCCTTCTATATATCTGTGTTGTACCACTGATAACAACGCCGATGATCACGACACTAGGCTCCTCAGAGCCAGGCCGGTACAGGTAAATTTGAATATCGTGGGCACTTTTATAATGACGGCACACAACGCTGCCTAGTCAGAGTGATTTCGAAGTTAAAACATTCCTAGTATAACATATTACGCCTTCAGGTGTAGTTTCTTGTGCACATCCAGACAACCCTAATAGTTTTAGGTAAAACTAACAAGAGTTAAGTGAAGACCGAACAAGGGGGCATGTTACTGACAGTAGCGAAGTCTCACCTTTAAGAGTCGAGGGGAAACCGGCGCAGCAAGATGCCAGCCGTGCGGGTGTCGCTTTCACACACTTCCACGGAGCACCGTTTCTTTGCGTATCGCGCTGTGCTCATCGTCGTAGAGGACGTTGAGTCCCTTGGACGCAGTAGCGTCCAAGGTCCAAGCGCACGACTGCCAAGTTCCCGCGCAAGTAACTGGGCTAGTCACGCCCGAGCAAACAACAAAACTTTCCAAACGGTGTTAACTGCCGCTAAAACAATTAAAAGCGAAGAGCACGTGGAGGCCTAAACACAAGCAAGCAGATGGACGTCAGCAGCCTCCTGTCTTTCCGCGCGCCACGAGGTCTACAAAAAACTGGAAATATTCGCTATTGTTAGCCGGCCTTTTTGCTTGTGGCGTACAGAGGACGCTAATAAGAAGTATGCATAATATTAGCAAAAACAAAGACTGTTTTGAATTTTGTAGCTCGCCAAATATGATTGATAATATCTAAAAATTATATTTAGCTTGTTTCAAAATACAAATGATTATACTTCTAGTCATAAACTAATTAATTTTATTAATGTTTGTCCCCGCCTCTCCTAGTCGCGCTTCAATCGCATCATTCACGTGACCCTCCAGGTTGATGTCGCTGGCGATTTGTTTTGAACCGCTTTTTGGCCGAAGCTTCGCTACCCATGTACATAT